>PVKE010012897.1:0-37511 GCA_004027555.1 Craseonycteris thonglongyai
CTGTCTCTGTATCTCTCTCTCTCTGTCAAAAACAATAAAAATAAATCTTTAAAGAAAAAAAAAGAGAGAAGTGGAAAGAGGAAGGGAAATAGTACACAGCTCTTTCTCCTGATGTATGTGTGTAAATAGTCTGTCATCACCTTATTCCTTCTGAAGGAGAAGGGTCTGCGACAGGTCAGGAGACTTTTTGCTCAATGTGATTAAAATATCCTTTCTTTTCATGCAGTTATTTAAGCATGGAATCAGAACTCTTTTTTGTCCTTCAGTGGGATAAAGGAAATGTGGTGTACCCCTTCTTTACAGGAATATTTTGGAATATATAATAATTCACTGATTTAAATTGGTACTATAATATTCAATAGGTACTATAATATTAAGAGCCTCTGAAGGGCCTTGAGCTTCATGTAAGTAAAATCTCTATAAATAGTAATGAGGTCAATTCTCTCATATTTTGAAGGTCATAAGCAAAGGTTTATAGAATGAGATGGAGCAAAGGGAGCCTCAGCCTGGATGTAGTGATTTTCAAGTGTTTACAACACTTCTGTTCCAGTGACAGAGCGAAGCTAAACTTACAGTCTCTAAAATATGAGACTCAAGCTCATTATTACCATAGTGGGTATTCTCGCCATTCTTTTACTGCTCCCTGAAACCATTCCTTCAGTTTATAGGTAAGATTGCAATTTTTTAAAAAGGCAAAAAATAAAAAATAGACCAATTAAAGCAGCAATGCAAACAGGTAGCATAAATGCCATTATGATGCAACTTTGTACTTATAGAAAAAAATTGGAGAAACTGAGAATTTTTTTAATCATTCATTAATTGTTTGGAGAGCTAAAGAGATAAATAAGTGATCAGGATCACAAATTTGGCTCTATGATTTCAAACAACTTAAGTATAAATTCAAAAATAATATTATAAGATTTAGTATTCATAAGATTGAGGCATAACTATTTGAGAAAAGCACTCTTTATAGTGAGACTAGACAGAAAAGTTTCCATAGGTTTTCATAAGCAAGACCCTATATAACGTAATAAAAAGCACCTTAATATTAACATAGCAAAAAATTAAATAGGGGCAGCTTTCAGCTTCCCAAACAATAAAAAGCTAAATGAATCCATCACCTCCAACAAGTATTACAAGAAATATTAGAGGAACTTCTTTAAAAAGAAGAAAAAGATTAAAAATATGAATAATAAAATGGCAATAACTACATATTTATCAACAATTACTTTAAATATAAATGGATTACATGCTCTAATCAAAAGATTATATATAGGGTAGCTGAAAGAATATGAAAACTGGGCCCCTACACATGTTGCCTACAGGAGACTTTACTTCAGATTGAAAGACACACACAGACTGAAAGAAAAGGGACAGAAAAAAGCATTTCATGAAAATGGAAGCAAACAAGCAAAAAAAGAACAGTTGGGATAACCATACTCATTCCAGACAAAATAGACTTTAAAACAAAGGTTGTAATAAGAGACAAAGGACCCAATAATCCCACTTATGGGTATTTATCTAAAGAAACCCAAAATAATAATTAGAAAAGACATATGTATCCTTACGTTCATTGCCACATTACTTACAATAGCCAAACTATAGAAACAACCTAAGTGCCCATCAATAGATGAATGGATAAAGAAGTGGTAGATATATACAATGGAATATTAGTCAGCCATAAAAAAGAATTATATCTTGACAACTGCAAAATCATGAATTAACCTAGAGTGCACTGTGCCAAGCAAAACAAGTCAGACATAGAATGATAGATACCATATGATTTCACTTATATGTGCAATCTTAAAAAACAAAATAAATGAACAAACAAAACAGAAACAAACTTGGAGATATAGAGAATATTTTGATGGTTGCCTAATGGGAGGGGATTTAGGGGCATGGGTGAAAGAAAGGAAAGGGATTAAGAAATACAAATTGGTAGTTGAAAAACAGTTATGGAGATGTAAATATAGCATGGAGAATATAGTCAATAATATTATCATAACTATGGGTACTAGGCTTACCAGGGTGATCACTTTGTTAGTTATATAAATGTCTAAGCACTATGTTGTACACATGAAACTAATATTATATGTCACTGTAATTTAAAAATACAAAATTAGTAAAACTAAAAATAAAGAATTAACAAAGAATCTGCCCATACCCTGTCTCAAAGAGCATGTTGCCACAGGACAGCTACAATACATGTGACCCTAATCTGGGCCATACTTGATTGGACCAGAAGGACACTTAACCCAAGCAAGTTTTCTGGTACTCTCTTTTCTGAGTATTTTTAGTTAAAACATAGAGAAGTTGAATTCTTTCTGAGGGTACTCTCCCTCTCAAATTACTAGATTAGTTTGAGATTACCAACAAAGGACTTTGTATGTTAATGACCTAGCCAACAGAACCAGTCTATGGAGAAGACCAAGAAAATTAAGTAGAAACACAAAACAATATAAAGAACACAAATAGTATAGAGAAAAGGTGGCATTTTTTTAGCCACCTTTAATAGATCAAGAACTGAGTCAAATAATTTGATATTACATGACAAGTTACTGAATTCCTGTGACTAGAACTTAGATCTTCTGATTCAGTTCCATAGCTGTTCACACTCTTCCGTTCAGGGGTATATATGTCCAGTGCTGTCCTGGTAGCTATTAAACACATCAGCAGAGTTCTGCTTACAGGTGGTATAACTGGTAATTGCCACATCTGGGTTCTGCCACTGTAACACCATGCAAGGAGACCAGGAGTAAACAATTCAATTGAAAGCATCAGGACTATTAATTTTAGTTCTACTGCACCAACAAATTTGTAGAAAACCCCAAGTAAATTGTGGTTAGACATTAACTGTTAACCAAAATTTACTGCAGCTTCTATTTTAACTACAGCTATAGCTTCAACGTGAAATGGTTCTTTTGATTTTGAGAAACATTAAAGAAAACACTAATTCTAGAGTGCAGAAAATACTTCTTATGCTCGAACATTTTCAATTCGATTCAATAAGAAACAAACAGTTGATGTCACCTAGAACCTATTATATATGATTAAATTTCTATGTTTCATATAACTAAATATAGTAAATTTACTGCTAATTATTAAAATAGCCACCATTTGTTGAGTGCCAACATTGTGCCAGGTACTGGTATAAGTGCTTTGCACATTTCATTCATTCATTCAACAAATATTTATCTTATTAAGTGTACTATGTGACACTCACTTACTGATCACATATTGCTGAGAATATAATAATAAACAAAACAAAGTCCTTTTTCTCACATAAATTTTTTAGACTTAATTTAATAATCACAATAAACTCACTGTTGTTACCATTTTTTATAAGGAAAACACCATGGTGAGGTTAAATAATTTATCCAAGCTTACACAACTAATGAGAGGTAGCTTAGGCTTCTTAAAATCTCAGGCTTTTTCCATTTGATCACAGTGCCTCTCATTAAATCATCAACTATGGAAAGAGACATATTTATAGCCCAGAGAACACTGTTGAGAAGCTGATAATCACTGATAATCCATGCCAGGACCTTCTCATATATCTTAGTTCCTTGATGCATTTACTACAAATATAGTTTACTTCCCATAAACTAATGATCTCATTATTTCCTATAATACTTAAACAACCTTTGGAATTCATCATGGCATTATAACTGGATTGAAATATAAAACACTCTTTCAGCAATACAAATAATTTTCCAAAAGTTCAATATAAGATAAGTGTGATTAATTTTATTAAATAAAATTAGACCAATTATTTATTTATTAATTTATGTTATATTGAATAGCTGTTATGTGTCAGACCACTTCTAGGTGCTAGGATAAAGAAATTAAAGAAAAGAATTCTTACTCCAATAGTATTCAAGTAAAATACACGTATTGTCATAATTAACAAGTGCAATAAAAAGATAAAGCATGAAAGAGGGCTGGGCATGTAACTAGGTAGGATTTATCAATTTTAATAGGCAGATTAAGGAAGACCTCATTGAAAAGTTGAAATATGAACAGATTCCTAAAGAATTAAAAGTGAGCCACACAGATAGCCCAGCAAAAGACACATCAAGTTCAACACCCCTGAAATGGGCAAATCAAGGCTATCGTAGGTGTCAGGATCAGAGAAGTAGCAGGTACCAGATTATATAGGGCTTTATAGGCCATCATGAGGACTTTGGCTTTTAGTCTGAGTAACATGTGAAGTCATTGGAGAATTCTGAACAAATAACTTATATATCTTAATTTCTGGAAAGTAGCCTGGCTATTGTAGGGAGAATGGATCACAGAAAAGGACAGGGTGGAAATAGGGAAACAAGTTGGAAAACTTTTAATAACCAAAGTGGAAGATGTGTCTTTCATCAGGGGTAGAAGTGGCCAGATTTCTGGATGTATTTTAATTGCAGAGCTAATAGGATTTGCAATTAAATCTCATTGGGTGAGAGTTTGAATTTGAATTGGAAGGAAGGAAGGAAGGAAGGAAGGTAGGAAGGAAGGAAAGGCGGAAGGAAGGAAGAAAGGAGTTAAAGTTGACACCAAGGACTTTGGCTCAAGCAATGGAAAAGATGGAGTTGTCATTTACTGTGGAAGGAGCATGCTTGGAATATCAGGAATTCTATTTGGGGCACGGGGAAGGTATTTTACAATAGGGATCACAAGCATCCAGTGCTACTGAGAGGATGAGCCATCCAAAGGCTGAGAAAACCATTGGATTCAGCAAAACAGAGGTCATTGGTGACAGAGCTGTCATGGTGAAGTTAAAGGGTAAGGATGAAAGGCTGATTGGTGTGAATTCAAGAGGTATAAAGAATGAATTGGAGGCAACAAGTCAACTCTTTTGAGAAACTCATCTATAAGCAGAGAAAATGGGCAAAACCTGAAGGAGAAAAGAGGGTCAAGGAAGATTGTCTTCATAACAGGTTGACTGAAGAAATAATGTGTTTTTGTGTTGCTAGGAATGACCCAATAGAAAGCAAAGAATCAATAGAGTTCATTCCAGCAAAAGGAGAAAGCATGAGATATAGTGAAGAAGTTGGTCTTAAGAGAGTGGATAGTCCACTCACATCAGTATATACCGTATGCTTTTATGATTGCCGTCACTTTATATGTTACCTGACTTTTAGTTATCCCTATGTTGAAGTTAAGAAATTTTTGATTTGCTAAAAGGACTGTGCCTATTTTATCACACAATATAAATTTAACAAGAGCAAGAAATCTTGCTCAATCTTTCATCACCATTTTTCAAATTTTATTTCATAATAAATTTTTCCATGTTTACATTGTTTACATGAAGTAGTAATGTATACATGAAAGTTGAGAGGCACATTTTTAATTAAAAAGAACATAGTTTCCCCCTAGAGTCTGTCTTCTTACTTTTCTGCTACATCGTGTACAATTAATTAACTAGCTTTCAAGAAAACCTACCACTTTGCTTTCTGCCTGATCATCCTCCTATCTCACTGACCAGTCCTCCTCTGTCTCCAGTTTGCTCTTTACCACTTTCCTTTCTGTGTAGGTTGATTCTATTCTTAACTCTCTGTATCTTCCTTTTCAACTTATCCATTAGAGAATTTATGTGGTCATATACTTCTACTACCACTTCTGTAATGTTTCCTCTTAAATTTACTTGCTTCTCTTGGGACTCAGCTGATCACAAATTACCTTCAATCAATTTTGGAATTGCCCAAAACAACATATCTAAGGGCAAACAAATTACCCCAGTTTTGCCATTTGTGACACTTACTCTCCCAATTTCATGGGCATGTAGCCTCTAGGTTAGAATGAATTTCTCCCATTTTTTACCACCCCAAATACCCTAGTTCTTTTAATGCAATTGCTTTGCAACAGCCTCTTCTCTAGGAGGCCACTTTTCACTTTCATGTGCATTGATGCAGTCACCTTCTAAAAGGGTTCCTGCTTTTGGTTTTTCCAGAGTCTAGGCCATTCTGCACACCACATTTCTGAATATTATCACTGAATCATAAATTTCATCATGTGATTGCTGTAATTAACAAAACATAGTGTGAAAACCTTCAGTAGTACATTCAAATTCCTCCATCATGTGGGATTTTATAAATTCAGCCTTACATGCCCCATCGTATTTATCTTTCTCCTTTCTATAGTATGGATGGTCCACTCAAAAACAGGCCAGGTTTCCTCTCAGTCTTTGTTTCCCTTTAGTATCTCTCTCCCTAAGAACTATCCATACTAGCATATTTTTCATGGCCCAGATTCACACACACACACCCTGAACTTGTGCAACAATCACATTTCTCTTGCTCTGACTCCCCTGGGCACATTAGCAGCTTAAACTTGGTGAATCGGGCCTTGAGTAAGCAAAAGAAAAAAAAAAAAACAAAGGAAAAAAAAATCTGGGACACTAGGATTTTGCCAATGACAGAAGTTACAATATGGGCAAAGCTACAGGAAAGACCTGAAGTCTCCGTTCTGTTCAAACTCTTATATTTCAGACCAAAAAACAGATTCAGAATTATGTAAAAAGACTGTGTATATTAATTATAGTCAGTAAGAGTTACTGAGTTTTCTATTTCAGGTATTAGTGAAAATAGACTCTTAATAAGGTCACAGATTATCTTTGTTTAGAATTTTAATAAGAAACTTCCAAATATGTGTGTGTGTGTGTGTATCACAGAATTATATATATAGGAAAAAATATATATATAATAGAATTTTATTTGGAGCTTTTTAATATACATAATAATATTAATTTTATTTAGAAAAAAAATCTTACAGCTTTAGAAAGCAAAGACTGCAGAATCGTGTGTTGTAGCCTTCAAGGGTATATATAAATATTTGTCAATTAATAATTAATCTATTCACTCAGCACCTTGTTTTCATGTAAAATTTTATGAAATTGATGCTAAAGTGAGATTTGGAGAAGCCGGGATGGCGCAGCTGGTTGAACACTCATCTTGCAACCCTGGGGTTTGAGGATCGAATCCTGGCCCTGTCCCTTGTGGACCCATATGCTGAACTAGGATGTGCCACCTGTTCAGTTCTCACTGGAGCAACCTTCCTATGTGGGAGGTCCCTAGTTTGGCTCCCACCCTGGGTGTGCTTCCCATGTGGGAGACCCCTGGCTCACGGGGTGTGCCTCCCATATGGGAGGCCTCCTCCCGGTTCCTGCCCTGAGTGGTCCCATGCCCAGGTGTGGAATGAAACTATGTGGAAAACTAATGATGTGAAACTATGGAGACTGCTCTGGGCCCTCCCCCTCTCTCTGTCTGTCTCTGTCTGTTTCTATTTCTCTCTGTCAAAAATAACAAAAAATAAATCTTTAAAGTGAGATTCACTGCTGTGTTATATTTTGACAATAACCAGTATACATTAATTATTCCCTATAAAGCAGAATATGTTGCTCTAATATTTATTGCCAATATAATATTAAAAGATAAGTTATATCATTTATTCTCATTGTAGAGAAGAGGCTAGGTAAATTGCCCAGGTCACATAGATAGAAGTTCTGGGATTCCAATGAAGTCTGTGTGATTCTAGAAGCAAAAAGGAAACCATTACCTCACATTGTTACTGTAACATGGTATACCTTACTCATTCTACCAAATCAAGTTATAATTTTAACATACTTTTCTACCTAGGAAAAAAACTTTATCCACAAGAGAACTATAGTTAAAAATCTATTTGTTCCTTACAGTTGATGTTGCTTTATACAAATTTGTGGATTATGCAGAATATATTATAGACTACAAAAAGTTATTAGATATAATATTTACATGTGTTCACTAATTGAGACTCTGAAATATAGATTTGGATAGCTTAATTCAAGTGGGGCAAATTCTTGGTAAGATATATTTCAATTTTAAAGAATTTAGATGGATCCAAATGAGCAGGAGACCAAGATGAGCTATTTAAACATGGAGGACAGATGGACAGATGTGAATGAAAAATGTGAAGTGGAAAAAAAGAGGATACAATGCAAAGCTAATAACAGAGGTTTCCTTGGCCAAAGCAATGACAGATTTGACTGAAAGAGTATAAACAGCATAGCTATGTGACCATAGAGACACATGTAGTGCCATCAAGTCTTATAGTTACTCAGGTGACACCTTTGTAAGATAGTTTTTGAGAGCTAAATTGTCCATACATTTTCTTTGCTTATTTATGTAAGGCAATGAGGTCTAGAATCTTGGGATTCCAAGCATGGTCTAGCAGAAACCAGCAATACCAGAATTACCTGGAAGATTGATCGTTAAGAATTTCTGGCCACACCATTGACTTACTAAATCAGAATCTCTAGGTGATTTTTGAGAAGCACTTCACCTGTCTTCTAATGTTAATTTTTTTTTTCCTTAGCATGTAACTCTAGACAAATCTTTTAATCTCTAAACCTAAATTGTTCATATCTGTAAGGTGACCAACTTTTTTCCAGTGAAAAGGAGGACAGCTGATTCTGGGTGGTGAGCACATAATGCGAAGCATAGGTGTGATGTGATGTGGACTTGTACACCCAGAAACTATCTAATTGTTACCAACCAATGTCACCCCAATAAATTTAACCAAAAAAAAGAAAAGAAAAGAAAAGAAAATCGATTGCACAACCAAAAATAAAAAAGAAAAGGAGGACTTCTAGTATGACATATCAAAAAGGAGGACATCTAGGAGGACACTTTTCAAGGGAGGACAGAACTTCCAAAAAGGACTGTCCTCCCTAAAGGAGGACAGTTGGTCACCTTAATATCAGAAATGGGGAGGATCCCTATGACACTAATTCAGGAGATTGATAGGAGGATCAAATGCAATGAACTATGTAAAAGCACTTCGAAAGCTGGAAGGCACCACTAGAAGTCTCCTTTAAAATGGGCCTCTATGTCTAGGGAGACCCAAGGGGCCTGGACCAGGCCTGAAATATCTTGGCCACACCCCTCACAGCTGCCTCTATTATTCCTGTGTACCCACAACGCCTCCGGGAAACGTTTCATTTGGTAAAACAAATACTCAGGTTTATGAGAGTATCATGAAGCTGAGTTATCCCCAGGGGTTCGTGGGGTGATGCCTGACCCAGCTGCTCTCCAAATCGAGCCAAGGCATTTGCCATTGTATCAGTGCCCCGGCCCACACTCTGTGACCTTCCTGATACACCTGCCATACTCTTTCCTTGTAAGCAGAAGACTGTGAGAAGGCTGAGGGAACAAGGCACGGCAGAATCTGTTATTTTCTGAGCATTAGCATGTCAAGTAAAATGTTTATAGGCTCTAGACACTTCCTGTGACATAGCAGACCTTTCAGTCCCAGAAGAACTGTCACCCTGGAACTTTCTAGCCTAGCAAGCCTCCATTAAATAAAGTTTCAAATTTATTAAATGTTAATATACTTGTTAACAATTGTGTTCCACCGAAGCTTACCCCTGAAGATATTTAAAAAAAAATGGTTCTAAGTAAATTTGAGATGCTGTATATCATCCCTCTTAGAGGATCACAAAAGGAATCTGTTTAACTTAGCCTAATCATACATTTTCCAAGCTGATTTGACTGCAGAACACTTTCTTGTAGTTTTGCCTATGCATATACTGCAATTTAAACAAGTTACAGTGAAAACATACTTTGAAAATTACTATCTTTTTTTGGTTATAATATTTGATATAATCATAATAAGCAAAGTAAACCAGAGGATTGTGTACTTTTGTGGAAGTGAGCAATTGTACCAGAAGTTTCTTAACTACAGAAACTGTGTTTATTACTCCCTGGCACTTAGCATGGTACAAGGTATTCAGCAATTCTCAGTGAATGTTTGTTACATTTTTACAAAATCAAAATAGAATCTATTTATGTGTGTGTGTGTGTGTGTGTGTGTGTGTGTGTGTGTAATGAAAGACATCCTCATTCTACATCAAAATGGCAAAAAGAGTCCTTAAATGTGTTTTTGTGTAATAGATATGTACATTCAAATAACTTATTGGGGCTGATTATTTATTACTGTAAGTAATAAATAAGGAAAGGTCATTCTAAAAAGGAATTGATACATAAGAACACTATCACTCTAGTCTTTTCCTCCATCATAGTTTCTCAACATTTAAAATTTTCATGTTTCAATATTTCTAAAGACCCAGAAATTACTTTTTTTTTTTAAAGGGCAGGAGCCAGTGTCATTCTCTATAAAACAGTGTAGAAAGTTAATTGTGAAATATACAGTCCAGGGAATTAAAACCACCTTTCAAACTTTATAGTCCTTCGTTATCACACTGCTGGTAAAGCAGAAAAGTACATCCAAAGGGGTCTCAATTATTCTAGCTCGCCACTGGTTACTGGCATCACATCCTAGGTCTCTACACCCTGTCGTAAGAGAGGCATTTGGAGTCTGCAGAGCTACCAGAAAAACAGGAAGGGGTGGGTGAGTGGGGAGGAGAAAGGTGCATTCTAAACTAAAAACAGAAACATGGATGCTGATGCTAACAAAGTTCCCTCAAGGAGAGAGCTCTAGGTAAGCGTGGGTAACTTTGAAGTGACCCACAAACAGCTCCCTTTAAAGAACATTCTCCATCTCACCCAGATTATATTTCCCATAACGGGAAATAAAAGCCCTTCGGGTTCTGCTCAAGTGAATGATTTGCCACAGTCACAGGACCAAGTGGCTAAATATTCCTAGCAAGCCCATGTATTTATTGAATTCTGCTTTTAGAGCTTTTTTCAAACCTTGGCCTTGGAACGATGAGAGAAATACAACCTGGAAGCAAAAGGCTAGTTTTCTTAGGCTCAGAAATGGATTTGACATAAATTGCTCTATTAACAAAATGCCCTTGTTACAACACCAAGGGGAAAAAAGTCACCATGTGCAAAAGCATTTTCTAAAGACTGTCCCAAGGGCCCTATTGGTTTCTCGCTAAATCTCAGGGACTGACATTACATTGTAACTACCCTCCCATTTTTTTAACCTTCTTTTATAATATTTTCAAATGTTTCTCTGATACTACCAATAATTGAACAAAATTATCTTGTCTCAAGTTCAGGTTTAGCATTGTAAGGATTAAAAACGATTGCATTTAAAATACTTGGACTAGAAAATATTAGCTACTATTATTGATGTTGCTGTTGTTGTTTTTATTATCATTATCATTATTAAAGCCTTTAATATTAAATGGATTTTTAGTGAATCCTTAAAGATTGTTATTCAGAAAAAATCTGCCCATGCTAAATATGGAAGAGCAGAGGAATACATCTAAGGAGACAGCTAAATTAGAACAAAGAACAAGGCTTTCTATCTCAGTTCTGAGTTTCATTCTGATATCCTTTTAGAACTTTAACACTGAAAAGGCAGCACTCCTGAAAGAAGAATATACAGGAATCATCCAACAAGTAGGTTACACAAGTTTCCCAGTGACCAAAATCATGTGAGTTACTGTACACATATGAATTGGATTCATCCAAACCATTCAGCTTGAATGCAAGTACTTACATTAAAATTTGTGTAAAATATAAAATTTTAATTATCTTGTAAATTTATATTTACCATACATTATTGAGACTTGCAAGCAGAAAACAAGAGAAAAAGAAAAGAAAAAAAAGGTAAAAAGAAAAAAATGTATATACTTCCCCCAGATATGGTCTTTGCTTTATTCTACATTGTATTGATAAAAATTAAATAAAAATAACAACATCCCTATATTAAAAGTTTCTCATTTTGTTTTGTCATTCTTTAATATCTATAGATTCTGGACTATGGGTGACTTTCACACATTATCTTGGTGAAATCAACACAAAAAGCTTTCTGAGAGGTTTTAACATCATATTTTATAGTCAGTGGGATTTTTCCTAAGGTTTGAGAGCAAATATCAAATCTTCCATATAGTGCATAAACCTGGCACTTAATAAATTATCAAAATATATGCTTGTTAAAATAAAGAATAACAATTTATTGTGAAAATGTCTTTAAGAGTGTGTATACACAATAGGCCCTTATTAATTAATGTCTGTTGAATCTGAACGTTATCACTTCTCTACCAAAATGACAACACAGAGTTGTAATGAAAAGATTATAAAATGATTGACCATCATACAAGTGGAAACCCTTCTGGACTGCTTTTGCTTCTATGCTGTGATAGGAAGGTTTGTCAGCCCTCTAGGTGGTCTTCGAAGGGCAAATCTGATGAAAGGAGCCTAATGGTACTTTTCAGTGCCTGATGGTAAATAAAAACTCACCTGAAAACCCCACTTTGAAATACACAACCTCACCATCCTCATAATACCTTGCACTTCTCAGGCCTTGAGTTTTCAGTATAAAGAGCACTGTTTCTTACCCCATATTACACATGACTTAATTTCTGTCACCTAGAGACAAAAGTTATCTCAGGTATATTAAAGCAAATGTATGCAATGGAAGTAATAATGTATAATGATTGATAAACATCATGCCCAATGCATTTATCAGATATCCTTACATACCTTTTGAAAGTTCTAATGTTGGAATGTGCTAAACAGTAGTGTGAAAATTGAGCAGTGCTGGATCGAACCTCAGGGCAAAGAGTTTTGACAACCTAGAGAAGAAAGGATAGACGAGAAGCACAAAAGCACAATGGATGTTTTCTAAAAACAAAATAACTGGAAAAATATAATCAAAACCATAAAAGAGGACAGTAACAGCAGAGGAATGTCTGACTAAGGAATCAGAGCGTCAGAAAGTTCAGGTATCGTCCTGAACTTGAGAGTGAAACTAGCTCTCCACAAGCTATGCCTGTCTGAAGTTCCTAAAATCACATGGCTGAAATCGTCCAGTCAACTGGTATAGTGGATTTTGATCACAGCAAAACTCTTGATAAAGTCTTTGAGCATAAATCTGTAGATGAAATAAAGGTCATAAAACATGTTTTATCTATTACTAAGAGCTATCATATTACCTGACACATAGTAAGGTGCTTTATAAATTGACAGAGTGAGTAATCTGACCAGGGAAGATGACATTAAATAGATTAATAACTGTCTGAAATATATTTATCAGTCAGTGAATTACTGTTATCTCTGTTGTAAGTATCTGAGGGCAGGAATCAGGTAATATTCTTTATCTTTGCATCCCAGGGCTGAACAAAGGATATACAATATTTTCATATCAACTAAACTAGGAGGGAAATGTCCAGTGGCTTATCACAGAATTCAGATGTTCAATCTGTGATGTAAATGAATACCTGACAAGTTTAATCTAATGTGTGAAGGACACAAAGCCAGAAGGGATAGTTATTGCTACAAACAAAATGCTTTAAGTACAGTGGTACCTTGGAATCCAAATACCCCAAAACTCGAACAACTTGGAATCCGAATGAAAAAAATTAAGCAAATTTTGCCTCGGAATTCAAACCCTGCTTTGGAATCCGAATGCCAACACATGGTTTGCGTGGGATGCATCGACTGTACAGCCCGTAGCTTTATCTGAATGCCCACTCTTGTTTTGGAACTCGAATGTTTTGGAACTTGAACAGGGATGGACTAAATTCGAATTCCAAGACATCACTGTACTTGATTAACCAGTAGAGCACCACCAAGCATCTTCAATACAGCAGCTAGTGGGAACTATAGTAGCAATATTAACTGAGCATTTGTATGACATCAGAACTCTTAGAAACAACTGGATACAAAAATAAACTTAGGAAAAACTGTGTTGCCTGCTCTCAAACAAGATTATTTTCCCCCTCTGGATGCCATTTAAATAGGTAATGAAAAATTTAAATAGACTCAAAGGTAATATGTAATATACTTAATTATGTCAGATTTAAAATTTTAGGTTAATTTTATTATAAAAGGTTTGAAAACTTGACCTAAAAACACACAAAAAGCAGTTTCATGACAGTGCCCAAAAAATAATTTTGCAGAAAGTAACATTTGTTGAGTAACCACCAAACAAAACATGTTGAGTGACCATCTAATTTTTTAAAAAGTGATTATTCTCTGGTGTTTTTTTAAATTATAGCCTAAATAGGCTTTGAGGAGGCCATTGGCTAGAAATGTACCAAATTAGAAAACAGGGTCCACTTGGCACACTCTGAGCTTGGGACATGAAACCAAGAGACCCCACCTTACATTTGGCAGCAGTTCTACTTTCTAAGCAAAGAAAATCCCAAGAGACTTCTGACCCTACAGGACGGCAGGGAACAAGGTATGGGTGGCCGGGTTCCTGTGCGATGTTTCAGCAAGAAATGCCTACTTCATATAACATAATGATCAAAGTGGTAATGAGAATGTCCTTCGCTTCCATGTTTTTGTTGTTCTAACAGCTTATTTCCTGTCATTTCTCAAAAAAAAAAAAAGAAAAAGGAAAAAAAGATTCAGAGGCAAATTTCTATTAGAAATGGAAATTTCTGACATAAGCAGAAATGTGCAAAGAGTTAGATTTCTGACTGTGTGTAATTCTATCCTCTGTTTTTAACAAGAAATTGTAGGAAAATCTCTGAACTCATAATTTTTCTAGTACATTGTCATTTTAATATGACAGCAACTTGAAGATTAAGAAATTTAAGGGAGAGAAAATTAAAACATCATTTTAAAAGGAGTAGTTCTAAGGAGTTAAGAAAAATAGTCCAATGATTATCATTTTGCCAGATCATTTGCCAAAAGGTTGACATGAGAGTTCCCTGAAAACTTTGTCTTAAGTTTCCAAAAATTTCAGCGAGGAAATTGCTAAAGAATAAACAATCAGGTGAACGGCATACAATGAATAAGGTCTACATCCAATGTGCATACTCTCTGTTTATAGCTGGAAAGAATTTAAATTACTTTCCTAGCATTCCTTTTTTTCTTTTCAAGTATAAACTAACGCAAAAAAATTAAGTAAAAATTGATGATCTAGCAATGTTTCTCTGGCTGCCATACAGTATGGGCAATGAGTTCTAGACTCCAATTTATTGGTTTGTCAGAAAGTTTGGTTATTTTCATCAATTTAGCTTTACATTTAACATTCCTCTGCTTAATTGAAACCATGCGGACACATTTTGTTAGCATCTACATTCCTACAAAAGTAAAAAGGGTACTTTGTTTTAAATTCTCCACAGTTTACCAGTATGTTATATTTTTCTTGCATTTAAATAACAAAACATATAGTTGGCACTTAATAGCAAACCCTTGCTAATCCTTATTATCAATGGGTACAACTCAACTTTAACAAATACCCAAGCAGCTGATGAGGGAAGAAGAACATTATCAATAACTTTCTTTTAGAAATTGAATAATTGGTTTTCTGGAGACTAATCTCAGGGTTTTTAAACACGGACCTTGAAAATTTTTGTGAATATTTTCAAGCTTATTAAACCCCCTTTCTCTACTTCTTGCCCTTCTTGGATCCTGCACCAAAGTGCTGGCAGAAGTGGGAGATCTGAGGGGTAAGTTGGGAAGCGCTACAGTTGATTACTACCTATTCTTTCTTTTGTCAATCTCATAGTGGAAAATGACTCTGTATAAGTTTATCAAGTGAGTTAAGTAAGTAACAAGTTTCTAGGATTTGTACTTTCCCTGCTTTGGCAAAGTAATTCCTAATAAGCCAAAGATGCAACCAACAGGATAGCTTCTATAGCTAAAATACAATATTTTGAGGTTAAACCAGCTAATGAACAAATGATGTCCTATCCCCCTTTCCCATTAGAAATATGTGAACAATGAGAAGTATTCACATGATCAAAAGGATGAATTTAGGTGACTCCCAATCGACAGTGATAGTGTGGGGTCATCAAAGCCCATTCCATACTATCCATAGAAGTTAAATTACCTTCTGGTATTTATGGACAGAGCTCTCCTTCTTTTAGCAAACATTTACTGAGCACTTACTATATACTGGTCCTCAGACACTATGGCTACATTTGTTGCCACTGTTGTTGCCATTTTTGTAGCCACAGAGAGATGGACAAGACAGATCTTGCATTCCAGTCACCTCCGCCACTTCCTCCTCTTCCTCAGGTGCCCCTGTGGTCAAGCGCTGAGGCCAGGACATGGTTGCTGTTCTTGTCTTGCCAGAAACTGGAGCAAGGAGGCAACTTTCAACTAAAGACAGTAAGTCCTGGGTGGCTAAGGGAGTGCAGATGTCAAAGAGTGAAGGATAGAGTCAGGAAGAGTGCCAAGTGCAAGAGTGAGGATAGCTGTCCTGTCCCCATGCTAGCTAGCAGCTCTCCCTACAGAACCCATCGGCTGCGCTCCTGCCTCTGACTTGCCTGCTCTTCTTCCCCTTACACAAAGCCAGAACTCTTCTAGTGTGTAAATATGATTCTGTCACCCATCCTTAAGATATTTCAAGGGGAAGCCGGGATGGCTCAGTGGGTTAAGCGCTCACTTTGCAGCCAGCCCCAGGGACCGAGGATCAAATCCTGACCCCAGGTTGTATGGACCCATATGCTGAACTGGGGAGTGCCCCCAGTTCGGTTCTCACCAGGGTGAGACCCCGGCCCAGTTCCTGCCCTGTGCAGCCCCGTACCCACCTGTGGAATGAAACTATGTGGAAAAATCAATGATGTGCAACTATGGAGACTGTTCTGGGCCCTCCCCCTTCTCTCTTTGTCTCTATATCTCTCTCTCTCTGTCAAAAACAATAAAAATAAATCTTAAAAAACATATATTTCAAGTGACTTCCCATTCATTAGCCTGAATATAAAATTTTAAAACCTGTGTCTTATGATGCATTTGTGATGAGAGCCTTTACTAGCGCTCACTGCCTTGCATCCAGCCTGGGCCTTGGCACTCTAGCCTCACAGAACTTCTCTCTCTTAACTTTCATGCTTATCCACGCTCTTCCCTCTGAAAGGAATAATCTACTTCATCCTGCCTAAAGGTGCTAGAATTTCAGGTCTTAGTTTAAATGTTACGTCTTCCAGATGATCTCCCTTGACCCTCAGAATTTCTCAGACCCACAGTGCTTGTTTAAAATATTTCAGGGCCCACTTCATAGTAATTTTGTCTAAGTCTCTGGGCTAGGGCCCAAGAACCTGCATCTTCAGCAAGCTTTCCACTTATTCTAATACACACTAATTAATGTTTTGGGAACAATGACTTACTTTCTAGGATGATATACAAAATAATAAATAACCCATACAGCACAGTTACCAACCAATCAAAATGGACATACTGACCAATCAGGACAGAGGCCATGACCAATCCAAGTAGACTCTGGCCATCAACCTCTCATATGTACTTGTACATACTAACTATAATCAATTGGCCCTATGTTTTATTGCACCCCACCTTTCCTCTGGGCTGAAATACCACCTCTGGGTGGTATTTATTGAGCACTTTTGTTGTGCTCTTTATATCACCTCCATTGACTTTCAAGATAATCCTGTATTAGATGCTATCATCATTTTCAGTTACAGATAGTGGAACTGAGACAGAGATGTTAAGTCAGTTCCCCTGTGTCACATAGCCATTAAGTTGCAGAGCTAGAGGTCAAAAATACAGTTTGGGGGAAGCCAGAATGGCTCAGTGGGTTGAGTGCTCACTTTGCAGCGCCGGGGACCGAGGATCGAGTCCCGGCCCTGGGCCCATGCGGAACCATATGCTGAGCTGGGAGCTCCCCCAGTTCGGTTCTCTCTCTGTCTCTGTCTCTGTATCTCTCTCTCTCTGTCAAAAATAAAAATAAATAAATAAATAAAAATTAAAAACTTAAAAAAAAAAAAATACAGTTTGGCTCCAAAGTCCTATTCTACACTGACCTACCATGGTATGTCTGAGGTTTTATTCAATTGCCGCACTGGTTATTTGAGTTTCTCACTGTACTGTGAGCTCCATGGGGCAAACCTGATACAAAACCTGTCATAGATTTGGAGAATGAATAAGATCAGGCTAATTCAATTAAGGATCAAGTGGCCTGAATGGATGAGTTAAGCTGACTGATTGCTTGGAATATATCCTAGGGTTCTGAGGCATGTTTTTAAAGAACTTCAAAGACAATGAGTTTGGGAGGTTATAGGAATTAAGATGCAGCAACCACCTGAGGCCACTGAAATCCATGCACCTAGAAATCCATGCAACCATAGAATTAGCTTCCCTGCTCCAAGCATTTTTACCCAAAGTGATGAAAGTGAAACTGACATGCATCATCTTGGCAAGTAAACTTGTGTCAGAAAGATTAGAACCAATAGAAAGGTGACAGGCCTTAATATTTCATGGAGATACATTCTTAGATGAACCTTTTCAGAACGCCTGTTAGTGCAGCCAGTAAGAGTTCACAGCCTCAGCACTGCCACTCATTGTGTCATGTGGGTCCACCACAAAAAATCAAAATACTCGATCTCTTCTCTTACTCCAAGAACTTAAAGTTGGTTTCTTCTCCTGGGTGGGAGTGCTATGATTGTCGTTTCTCACAGCTGTGAGCATTCTTAACTGTGAGCCTGTCTTAAATTTTCATAACTGCTGCAACACAAAGACAGCACTCTCTCACTTCATCCTCTTACCCTTCTTACCTTCCCTGGGCCTTTGTCAGCCCCATCTGGATTTCTTCTCAATGTCTTCCCTAATTCTTGCTTTGCTACTAGCTCCATACTAAACTGCATTTCTCCTAGACAAATAATCTTCCTAAAACCTTCCTTTCATCAAGATGCTATACTATAAAAATCAATCCATAAATCAATAGTTCACCATGACTCAGGATAAAGTTTATACTCCACAGACTGACTTTCAAAGTCCTATATAATTTTTACCTCTGTTTGAGCCAAAGTTCTTCACCATCTCACTTAACGTAAGTTCCCTGCCAACAGGAAACATAAAAATATCCCTGTTCTTCTCTCTGAATACCTTAATAATGCCATATGACACCTCTTCTGCCTAGATCCGTTGATCACTCAGGTCCATGTAGTTCTTCCTTTTTTCTGAACTTCCCTAACACTCATCTTTTGAATCAATTCCATTTTGACATTGATTGCATTCAGCATTGATTTGCAACTGAATCACCCACACTCAATTCACAGCATTCAGTTTAGTGCTGCACAGGGACCAAAATACTTGGTGAGTATAATTTAACTTGTAATAACCCTAAAAGCATTCTCGGAGTGGCCTCTTGCTACCTTAAAAAGTATTCAAATTTTTTGGAGGAAAATCTGACAACATGTATTTACTAAATTATAATACTTTTAATTTTTAAAAATCAGCATCTTGGCATCCATTTTAATAAAGAATTCCAGAATTCAGTGTCCAGAATAATACTCGGGTAGACTTCAGGGGTTTCAGTGAAACATGCAAGGGTAAGTACTAACAGTGGACAAGAATCAAGTTTTAAAATATTTGAAGTTATTGTACATTCTACCAACTACCCAGGGAAGCCACGTTTCTTCCCTTTCAGTCCAAACACTCCACGGTTCACACTTTGTTATCCAAACTGAAAATCTTCAGGATTAGACCCTGTTCTCTTTTTTTTGCCCTCAGTTTCCCAAAGAAATGCTTGAAGGATCCAGCTCTGTCCCAGACACTCTGGTACTCCTCTTCACCATAAGCCTGGACAGCTCCCATCCTAGGTCTATGAGGTTTTTCATTGTTTTCCATGCCCAAACAGGACCTGGCCTATTGTCTTGTCCCAGCAAGAACTTGGTCTCTTAATTGGCTCTTTCTCAGGATGAGGAAGCAACTAGAAAGAGGGATGGTTTGGGAAAATAGAAGTAAAGGATTCACTTTGACCTGAGAGCCTATTAACTTCTGGCAACCACATTTATGAACCTTCATCACTTATCACCAGGTGGCTGGCCCTCACCATTTGCTCCCAGCAAGCTTTGATGTGTGTGCCACCACTGAGGTCTAAGTCAGTGATGAAAAGGAGCAAAGCCAATTAACATAGAGAACTGGAGTGCTAGGAATAATTCAAACTAATACAATAAACTGACATAACTACATACCAAAATTATAGAAGATTTGTTTCTGTTTTTAAGAATGCACTATGTTGCTTTTAGAACAAGGAAGAGAGAAAGTGTAGAGTTGTTAAGTGAAAAATTTTAATTGGAAAAAAATACTAGAGAAGAATTGTAAGTAACACAGTGACTAACTGGAAGGATTCACTTGGCCACAGCTTTTTATTCTAATTCTAAAGTATATATTTTCATTATAATCCTATTCAGTGTTTTAAATCAGTTACTTTCTCATAGGTAGAGCAAAGATTAACTGAAATTTATCCCCTGTTTGAATTGCTACAGATTTTCTGTCCCTGGGCTAAATTAAAAAAAATAATTAAAAAAAAAAACAACTTTTTACTCTATTACCCAGGGAAGTCAGAGAAAATATAAAACTTGGTGGAGGGATGTTCAGCAATAATCCCAAATATTAATATTATTTTAGTTCTGTGATAACTGACCTTTCCTATAATGTCCTATACCATCCAGAGTTCACACTTCAATTTTTTTCCCTGGCTTACCTTTCAATATTGGGTTATCTTTTTGCAGAAGACAATTCTATTTCAAATGTAGATTTAAGGTAGATATGCCTTCTAAAAAGCAAATTATTATAATGAAAAACATATATACATTCAAGGTGACTCAAATTTCATCCAGCAAGAGTGTTGTTGACATTGATAAACCACTCAACTTTTGCTCTTTTAGTTTACAAGTTCATTAGGTAAGTTCAGCGGAACTACAGTTTATATGTGCAGTGGGACACATTTGAAGATTCTTATAATTTGTCAATAACTAGACTCCTCCAAAGACATATTTTACATTTATTAAGGACTAGACTCCACAGTTTTCTGATTATGTTACCCACTATAAGAGTAAAATCTGGTCAGTTTATCATTGTCAATAGGTTTTTCCCAAGAGAGTCATCCTTATGAAAAATAATATCACACTTAAGTTGGTAACTTGTTTCTATTAAGATATCAGATGAATTTAAATTTCTTCTTTCTAAGTTATCCATGTTAGATAGAGGTGCAATTCAGAAAGTTTTTGTAAATTTGAAACTCTAGAGTGAAGATGATGGCATAAAAGATAAAAAGTAAGGCCATTTAAATCTAAAATGAATGCCAAATTAATTTATGAAAAAATATGCAGTATACATATTTCCACATCTAGAGTGAATACTTACATGGCAGTTTCTCAAAATTATTATTTTCTATATATTTTTTGTGTGTGTGCTTTTGGCCCCTTTCCTCTGTCTAATCAGGAAATCAGTTATAACATTTTAAAGAATCATATGTAATACACTTAAAAGTTTACTATCTTGAAAATATAACTCCCTCTGAGGAGTTTAGTATAGCTTTCTTGGATTCTTGCCTTTCTTGATATTTCATTAGGGTTCCATCCATGAGTGAAGTCTTAGAAATCTGGTGACCACCCAATTTTTCATGACAATGTAACTCCCTTAGCAATATGGTGCTAAAACTGGGAAAGTGAAATTTCTCCCATTGTCTATAGCCATAGCTATGAATTTCCTTCCGAAGAGACCGCAAAGCAAGAACCGACCAGTTTAATAATCATGATAGAACCAGAGTGAGTAAAAGTAATGAGCATAGACAGAGAAACTGGGGAAAAGTAAAACAGTAGGGAAGGAAGTTGACACATGGAGGCAAAGACAATCAGTCACCAGCATCAATTTTACACTGGTTTATAAGCAGGATATTAGGGAGAGTGGGAGTTCAAGAATAGGAGCTACAAGGAGGGGTTGTTTTTAATATAGTGTTTTTCCTTTTAATCCTATGGTGTTGAAAGCACAGCTTTCTGAAAGACAATCTGACCTATAGTCAACATTATAAATCACTCTCCTAACCTCATAAGCTGAAGGTCTGCAATGAAGATCTGTAATCAACACTGTAACTCATTCTTCTAACCACATAAGTTAAATAAAGAAATAAAAAAATAAAAAGAATCTCTAAAAACCTAATGGTTATTCTAGAAAACAAATACCAAGATATTATATTTTTTATCTCAGAAAACTTTTTATATATCAACACTATTTGAAGTTATTACTTGTTAGTTCAGGGCTCAGTCTCTCGAACATGAATTTCAACCAACATTTTCTAAAAACCCATAAATGTAGGGCACAAAATAATGAGAGTATTATTAACAACGGGGTTAACAATTGGGTTATCACCTCAAATTAATACAATTAATAACATCAGAATTTTTCCAGCTATCTTAAACTATTTCTGGGTATAGCTTTTATATCAACCTACTGACTTACTATTAAATAGGCTAGTTTCTGCATATTACTTACACAACCAACCATGAGTCTGTGGGACAGGAGGAAAAAAATCTAAGATCCAAAATAGCTCATGAGGTGCAAGAAAAGTGCCAAAGACAACAGCTCCAAGTACAAAAATAAATAAGGAAATATATGACGGAATTGAAAATAATAGTATAATTCCAGATTTCAGAAACTTTTAGTAACATTATATTCTGTATTGATCAAAACACTGCTAGATTATTGTGATTATATCTGGGTGTTAAATTTTTAAATGGATAATAAAAAATGGATTTTCTACTGGAGACCAATTAGTTTAGAAACCAACCATAAAGAAAAGTTGCAAAAAACTAACTTTTGTGACAACTTAGGGTGGGGGGGGAAATGAGGGCAGAATATAACGATATATGTCAAAGGCTTGAAAACCAGACCGGCCTCTGTACCTTTGAAACACAGTTGGGCAGTTTTGCTCATTTATTTTACTCTATATAAAGCATAATGAAATGGTAAAAAGAAATAGAGGTGGCTTAGTATTATTTCAAATACCAAAGCTGAGATTGGAGTATCACGTGCCAGGAGGAATGATGAAGAGATTCTTAACTTTTCATCTAATGCTGTCATTTTGTCCATTTCAATGCATGATCTTTTGCCAAATACAACTTTTCATTTTAAAATTTTAGAGATAAAAAATCCAGAAATCACTTAAAAGTTGAAGTCCAGCATATAACAAGATATATATCCATTCTTAAATATTCACTAAGTTTATCCTGGGCTTATAACACAATTCAGTGCACATTCAATAGTGTTACAAATTATCCACTTAAAAGAATAAGGAAAGGAATGAAGTCAAACACCACTTCTATTTTTAAACATCTTGATAATAATTTAGTAATAATATTGCCTAATAAGTGAAGATTCTGTCACATGCAGTATAACATGAGAAAACAAAGTTTATATAAAAAATAACACAAAATGTATAGTTGGCAAGATTGATGCTATCACTAACATTGCATATAGAAAATGTCCATATACCATTTCTGCACGTTAATACATTTTCTTAGGTTGGACTACCACAGAGGGGTCATTCAGATTCCCTTGCTCTTCATACTCTCTTCTCCATGTCCTTAATTAATCCATTTAGTCATCATTTAACTGAACAATTAGTTATGTCCTCATCATAGAAGGGCATCTTTTAAATCCATCTCTTTGGATTCTATATGCTTTGGGAGCTCTGATGTCCTACTACATCAGGCCATAATTTTAATCATATTTTCCATGTGTTTACAGAACCAGCTGGTGGGAATTGATTAGAAGTTTTGAAATTAAGTCCTTTTTACTGATTTGTTTGCAAAAGCCTCTTAATATTCTAGTGGTGAGTAAATTTTCCTCATCCTCACATGTTAGTGAATGTTGCTAGGGTTGAATGCCTGCTGAGAAACATAACAATTATTAATGTTTAGGATATATAACCTATAAAGATAGAAAGATGATAGGTAGGTAGGTAGGTAGATAGACAATAGAGATAGAAGATAGATTAAAGATAGATTATAGATAGATAGATGATAGATAGATAGATGATAGATAGATG
Source organism: Craseonycteris thonglongyai (assembly GCA_004027555.1). NCBI lineage: Eukaryota > Metazoa > Chordata > Mammalia > Chiroptera > Craseonycteridae > Craseonycteris > Craseonycteris thonglongyai. The sequence continues at coordinate 23,683 of PVKE010012897.1, forward strand.
ATGATCGATATCATATATATATATATGTGTGTGTGTATATATATATATATATATATATAAACATTGTGCATAGCATTTCCCATTTTTCTCTATCCTCTTACCTCCATTAAGTTTTCTTCATAAGATAGAGGTTCAAGACAGCCTAAAAGCTTAGATCACCTTCCTTTGATGCTGAACCTTAGGACTGACTCTACATGAGCAACAAACACAATGAGGCCAAAAAAGCAAGATCTGTTCATGTGCTTCCTGTCGAAAGAACTTGCAAACAAACAGGATTAAATGTCTACTTTAAGTGCATAATTCTGTGTGTATACACCCTTGAGATAATGTCTATTAATAATTCATCAAAATCCTCTATTGTGTGTATATAGTTTATTTTAAGTGAATAAATGCTCTTTCAAATGACAAAATAAAATCTTCTTTATAGCTCTTAACAATCCTTATTAATGTCTGCAACACTTATTCAAAACACTTCGGATCAACTGTGCTTCAGAATTGAATTTTTTTAGAAGTTTTATAAAGGCTTATGGCATACTCTCACAAGGGCCTATGACAGCTTCCCATATTCAAACATCAGTATTTCTCCAATGCAGTGCATGGGAATTCATACAAAAAGGAATAAACAAAGCCTACAAATAGCTTCACCTTTCTCCAGGCCATGTTTTGCTGCCAAAGAGAAGTTCAAGTCAGGTCAAGTTTTTCTGCCAAGCAAGTTAGACAATACCTTTCAGTTTCAAGAGCTTTTTGGATATCAGAATTGCAGATAAGAGATTGTAAACCCATAAATATTTACCCTTTGTTCATTTTCTGTCCATTCTCCTACTAACTAGAATTTAAGAGCTGTGGAGACCTGAATATTTTGTCTACTTCCAGTGTGTCTCCGAAGTCTAGAATAATGAAAGATACAAAATCTCAATAAATAGTTGTTGAATGAGTGAATGAGATGCTCTGGCACTAGAGCTCTGCCTACAGGGCAACTCCATGATGTATACCAGGTCCTCTCTCTTAGGGACTTTAAACTATAATACAAAGAATGGGACACAAGCTGTGCACTGGTGCAAAAACTGTGAAACAAGACAAAAACAAACAAACAAACAAACAAACAAACAAAAATTGGCACCAATGGAGAAAAAAAGGCATTAAGCAAAAGCGATGAGGCAATAAAAGATATAAGTAGGCAGAAGCTAGAAGCCCTGAGGTAGAAGGAGGGAAGGAAAGGTCATTAATCAGAGTATCAGAAATAACGGAAATAGTGAAAAAGAGATGCCTGAGTCCACATAATGATAGTCTTTAAGCGTTGACATCAGAGATACCCTGTAAATCCCTATAATACTTCCATCAACTAAATGGCTATTGTTTGACTTTGTTCTTTGCAACTTGAAACAACACCTTAGAAGAACCTCATGACTTCTCTGAGCCTCAAATCTTCACATACTAAATGATGAGTCTGGAAATATAATGCCAAAATTTCCTTCCAACTAAAATAATTGCGTATGGTGCTGGTTCTCCAATGATAGTATACTGAATCTAGGCAGAGACTGTTTAAGCTCAGAACACTGGACCTTACTTGCAGGGTTTTTAAGAAGATATAGCTGGCACATGAGAATCTGCCCTTCTAAGATGAAAATGACAGATGAAAATTACACTGATGTTGCTGGTCTGGGAACCAGTTTGAGAACCACTGACCTATCACTGGTATATCAATTATATTTATTTTACATGATTCATTGTTCTAATTCCTGTGCCCTCTGTAAATTATTTGAATTTGTCCATCTATAAAGTCATGTCCGACTTTCCATCCACTCTCGATATTCAAATTGTTTTCAATCCTGAAATGTAGATCTTGCAGTTTGCCGACCACTGACTAGGGAAAAATTATAGAATTTCTAGTCACCATGAAGCTGATTTAAAACATGAAGCTTCAACCAATGTCACCCTAATAAATTTAACAATTAAAAAAAGAAAAAACCTAAAGCTAACTGTTTTTAAATTAAATAAAACTTATGCTTAATATTGTCCCACAGGCACCCAGAAACAGTCCTGATAGAAGAGTAACTTTACTGTTTCTGTTCCCTTTGTGTCTACCCACGGCAGTTTCTTCTTTTTTCTGGCAGCCAGAAATCTTTAACTTTAAATGACACAACATAGACAATCAATGTCGAACTGAATTTAAGGCTCTAAAAGTTGCTCACTTCCCTTATGAACTGAATATGTCAGAGGATAATTTTGAATGTTTTTACAGGTATAAAAGAGAAACTACATAGCTTGATGCTTTTTAAACATTCAAACCCAAACTATTTTTAAAAAATGTTTCCAGTGTTGCAATTTCATCTCAAGTCTCATAAAATCTAGAACCACCACGTAAGTAGAATGACTTCTTTGGACTCAATTATACTTCAAAGAAAGTAACTGCCATTATTCACTTGCAAAGACAAGAAAATAGGTGTAAATCGCTCTGAGTAATTCATAACTCACTAAAAAACTTGGTAAAATATTCTATGACCAAATGACACCGTAGCAAAGCTATCCACCCCACTTTTCTGTGGGAAGAAAATTGCAGTGGGGGCAGAGATAGCCTAGGGCAGAATTCTAAGTGATTGCTCCGCAGGTGATTAATTATCACATACAAATATGGGTGTGACAAAGCATATAAAAGGCACTCAAAGGGGCACATATGGGTCATCTGATGCTCTTCTAGAAATGAACAATGGGTCCCTGAAGACTGAACTACGCATGGTACTCTAGTCAGGAAAAAGAAGATGGAAAAGAAAGGATTAAAAGGTTGACAGTGATTTTTTATTTTTTCTGAAGCCAATTTATTTTTCTTTGAGCTAAAAGGACTATGCCTCAAGGCTGGTGTAAAGCAGTCTTTCCAGGAAACCACATTTATCACACCAAGGAAAAGCACCGCAAAGGAGACAGCATGATAAATACTTGCTTGGGGGATCCCAGGATAGAGTGTCCAGAAACTAGGATAAGAATTTATTTATCTCCATGAAGCCTGGGCTCTAGCTCAAGTAATATTCTCAGCAAAATTTGCTTCAAAACACCCAATCTATTCATTGGTTTAAGACATTAGATATATTAATTACATGATGCTTCATCATATTCTAAAAAGGTTTATAGAGTTGTCCTCTGATCTAGGACACACATGCAAGTTATTTGTTATGGTGATGGCTTGCTTTGCAGAGTCGCTGCCCTTGACCCAGTCCCATAGATCAATGTCGGGCCAAGGGAGGTCCCCAGCAAGGGAGAGCATAAATCCTCTCACCAGGGTTAGGCTTGGGAAGCTACAAGCTGGTCCCAGATTCCAGGATCAGATTGATCTGGGTTTGAATTTTACCTGCAAACTTAAAACGGTATGACCTTAAAGGACAATGTGTGGAAGCCTCGGCTTCCTTACAGGTAAAATGAAGCTAGTTATGAATCATGCCTCTGAGGATGCTTGCGAGCCAAATAGAAGGCAGTGTATATATGAGGGCTGCTGGGGAAGTATCTATCCATGTAACCAATCTTGTTATATTGACAATGGCTGAATTTTTTCCAGATAGCCCTTGTTTATAGTGTCTATTTCTGGTACATAGTAATTGTTAAATAAATATCAGTTACTATTACTACTATAATATTATATTACTTTTCAGAGTAGAGCTTCTCTTCATGACCTTCAATTAACTGACTTGCCAGATTAATTGACCATGCTCTCTGTTCCGTCTGCTCAGTGTACAAGGATGCCCATGGCTCAACAGCAGACCACAGCTTCGAAAACCTGGCCACTACTCCACCTGCCAGTGGAGTTTTATGCTTAACAAAAGTCAAATAAGTTTACTCCCAAACCTGATAGTGACAGGCAAAACTGTTATTAGAATTTTGTAATTTCATAAATATGGAAAACTTTGAAACAAAAGAGCAAAACCAAAGAGTTGTTATCTTTGTGGAAACTAAGTGTAATGTTTTGGAAAGATAAGTAGAAAAATGTCTGCCAGATTGAGTGACAAAACTACAGAAGGTTAGAAAAAAATCAACATAATCTAGAAAGCACCGTGCATAGATTGCCTCATCCGTATATTTAAGATAGTTTTACATTTTAAAGAAATGGAAGTGGAGGGATGCCAGGATAACTCAGCAGGTTGAGAGCTTGCCTTGCAACTGCGAGGTTCAGGGTTCGATTCCCAGCCCATATCCTGAACTGCAGCACAACTGGTAACCACCAGGATGGCATGGCAGCAGAAGCTCTCATCTCCCATGCAGGAGGCCCCTGGTTTGGTCCACCTGTGTGGAATGAAACTATGTTACAACAAATGTTTTACAACTATGAAGACTACTCTGGGCCCTCCTTCCCCCTTCTCTCTCTCTCACATATTCTCAAATAATAAAATAAATCCTTAAAGAAAAAGAAAAACCTCACTAGTTATTTCTTAAAACAAAAAGATACAAAAGTGGGGCTTGTAAAGGAGGTGATGGGATGTTGCTTCTGAAAAAGAAAGACACTGGAGAATTCCAAATAGTAGACCAGTATAGCCTGAAAACATTCTGGCCCTAGATCAAAAGATTAATAATAAAATGTCTATATATTTTTTAAGTTAAAATAAAATGTTTGATAAATAAATTTATCACCCCTCAATGGTGTTTTTAAAAGGAAACAATGTAACACCTAGAGCGAACCCTAATGTAAACTACAGACTTTGGGTGAGGACGATATGTCAATGCAGGTTCATTGGTTGTAACAAAAGTACCCTGGGGTGGGGCTATTGATCAGCCAGGGAGGCTGTGCATGTGTAGGGGACAAGGGGTGTTTGGGAAACCTCTGCACCTTGCTCTTAATTTTGCAGTGAACCTAAAACTGGGCACAAAAAAAAGAATGTAAGTCCTAAAAGAAAAAGAAAAGTAAATGATTATCACTGGTCCCAGCTGAATCACATAAAATGGGTTCTATAACATTATGCAAGTACCGTATTCATTAAGTATCTTCTTGAGAATATTAAATTTAAATAGCTTAAGCGAAAGGAACTACTTCAGCAAATAAGTAGGAACTTGATTTTTAGCTTTGTTTGTTTGTTTGTTTTGCTTTGTTGTTTGGGTTTTCTTAACGATTTACCCACAACCATATTCAGTCACATATAGAGCACTTTCTTTAGATATAGGTCCAAAAAGTGTCATGAAGTAGCAAAAGGGAGACATAGAGAAGTTCTCAAATGTTGCTGGATTCACTGGCAGCCTCAAAATTATCAGGGAGCTTTCAAAAAGTACAGATTCTTAAGATCCATGTATTTGAATTTAGTAGGTCTGGAGTAAGACCCAGGAAACTAGGGTTGTTTTCCAAGTTTCTTAGATGTTTGCAATGAGTAACCAGGTTTGAGAAAGATTGACACTGAGCAGCACTGTCTAATCTAAATAGAATACAAATCACGAATATGAGCCACATGTTTTGGTAGCCACACTTTAAAAAGAATTTTTTAGTCACCTCCTTTAAAAAAGAAAAACATGTCTTCATAGTACATTTTAATTTCTGAATGGAACATTTTATTTAAATCAGTAAGCCCCAAATATTAACCATTTCAATATGTAATCAACATAAGAATTATTAAAAAGATGACTTACACCTTTTTATTTGTACTAATTCTTAAAAAAAAAAGTATGTTTTTTATATTTATAGCACATCTCCGTTTGGACTAGCCACACTGCAAGTGCTCACTCAATGGCCATACGTGGCTATTGCCTGCCATGTTGGGAAGAACAGACACAGAGTGTAAAGGAGTGGACTGTGTTAGTGATGTAGGCTGTCTTGGTGGTGGTGGTATACTTTGGTGGTTCACAACTAAGTGCTTGAATTAAGGGAGGTCAAAAGGCAAATGAAACAGCATGGAGAATCTAGGATGAATGATACTTAACTCTTTGTTAACTGGAAGGTTTATGAAGTGTAAGTTACAAACAAGCACACATAAATATTCAAAGGATAACACCTGAAACTGATGTCCATGTACACAAGAAGGGAGAAAGTTGGAAAACTCAATTAGACAAGAGTAAAACCGTCTGCCATTCATCTCCAATTTTTAAATCCAAAACCAGAATTCCCACACAGTACATGCTACCCTTTCAGAAACCTGTGGGACAGCAAAGTATGAAATAGAAATATCATTATAGGAAAAGTAAAGCGACCAGTTTGAAAGCAACATGTAGAAGCATTTCCAAAGGTTTTAAGCTGTGCACACACTTTTTGCATTTATCAAGCTACGGTATTTTGTTAGGAAAAACACATTTTGGAGGCTGAAATAATAAGTCTGAACAAAGAGCTTAACATAGAACTGATGCACATTATCCCTTGGGAATTCGACTAATGTTTTTTCTTTAAAGATTTCAACAGTAAAATATTTTAACCAGGAATATCACAGCCCAAAATGCTGTAACTCAGACAAAGCATTTGTGAAGGAAAGCTCCTTAATTCCTCACCAAACACTTGTATCAATAAAAAAATGATCAGAATGGAACAAATTCAATGTCAGAGGTTAATGGAGACGTGTGAGGTATCAGATTACAGACTTTTATTATACAGTATGTAAAAAAATTCTGTAGGAGGCCAGTGTTTCATTTCAAGCCTACAGCTGTACCTAAATTTACATATGAACCTAACATATAAAAAACATTTTCTCATTTTCCTCTTACCTAATGACCACAGATGGCACAAAATTAGCTTTTGAAACAACTATAGGGCATTGGTAAAATTCTAGTAAGACACAATCTTTAATATGCAAATTCACAAATACATAAAGATGATAGTAGTGCCTGTCCATCTGAGGATGTCTTTTACTTGTTCATGCAGTAGAGGCTTGGACTGTCACTGCTCTGTCATCTGTACTTCTGCTCAGGTTAGAAATGGCCAAGAAACACAGGATCCCAATTATAAATAAGCAATAACTTGACAACATGAGCATCTTTTCTGTATACTTACACAGACAATGGTCACAATGGCCATTTATTAATGATCAACAAATAAATACATTTTTCCATAACTCCTTTGAAGATAGACCCAAAAGATATTTGAAATCATAGCAATTAACTTTCAGCAAAGTAAACAGATGCTCAGCATATCTCTTTGACAGGCATAATATTTGACAATTAATTTGTCAATTAATAGATCCCAATCAAAATAATAATCAGATAAATAACTAAAATATAACACTATGATCAAAAGTGTTAATTTATTAATATGCTGGTGGTATGTGTTTATTTTTCAGTAGATTTATTTTTATTTATTTGTTAGACTAATGATTGCATTTTCAATATGCAAAGCCTGTTGTTAGGTGCTTCACAAAGTTAAGATAAAGAACAATAAGCTTTATGTTCAATTGATTAGCACTGTGCACACTCTCAAATAGGACTGCAAGATCAATGCACACACATTCAAAAAACTATGCTGATTGATCCCGAGTGCCCAGCCTGCTGCTGTCTCTATCACAAGTGAATGTCAGATTTTCTCCAAAAATCCCTCCACCAGTATAGAATTGGTATATACATTGCTGTCCAAATTCTAGAGCATCTCAGGATTATTATTTTTCTTCTGCTTATTTTGGGTTCTTCTGGCTGCATAAGTGCCCTCTCATTTATCCTCCACAGATGTCTTCCCCTTCCACTTTTGCATGGGTGAACTGGTAGAACACTATTCATTTTATTTTACAAACCAATATCACACTAAAATCACAGGACATGTTACATAAATGTAACAAAGAAGGAGGTGTAACATTAAGGTGGGAGGGTGTGAATGCCAAAGAAATAAAGTGAGTTATCACCTTTCCATGAACCTTTGACTGGTTGTAGCTTAATATTGAGGAAAGTGTACTATTAGCCTGTAAACTTCTCCAAAATGTATCCTAAATCAAAAATTCCTACCTTCGTGATGGTCAACATGGACTTGGTCCATTTTTGACATCAGCCTGTTTTATTCTCTATTTGCAGATGTCTAGTATCAGTGGCTATCGGTGTTCTCTGCTGGGCATTTGTTTACTTTGCTGAAAGTTAATTGCTATGATTTCAAACATCTTTTGGGTCTCCTCAGATTCATCTTTGTGCCTGTGTACAAACTCCCACAAAACAGCCTGCAATCTCCCCAATCCTCTTTAGCTCCCTCAATTTATTGTCAGAATACCCTATGTCCTTATATCATCAGCCCAGGTCATAGAGGAGAATAAATGGCACACTCAGATTGGATAACTGAGCAGAGTATAATGAAGGGGTTGATCATAAAGAGTAAGCAGTGTTGGGAGAACCGGTAAGGAATGATACAGGATCCCAGGACTAGCAATAGCAGAAAAACCCTTGGAGAGAGGAGGGACTGCCCTATCACTGTAGAGGGCCAGGGTGAACCAACAATGGCACCTCAGGCTAAACACCACAGCCTTATTGCCCGGCCCACCCTGCTGGTACCTCTCATTAGTAGCTTATAGGGATGCTCATGAACAAAGGTTTTTTTGTTTTTGTTATTTTTTTATCACTCTCTCTAGCAACAAGCAGAATGGTGAAAAATGGATGTAGACAAGCAAATTGAAAATATTAAGTACGAGCCTGAGATGATGCTGAGTTTTGAAAGAAAAAAAATAGTGCTAATGTTTTCCTGATGGTTGCCTATCACCTTCTTTTTCTTTTTCTGAAAAGCTCCAACTCCCAGGTCAGTTGGCAATCACCACATGTCATATAACAGCTGTTCTTGCAGGTTTCTATCTTCTATCAAAACTCTTCTCCTCAACTGAGGACACATCCCATTTTGTTAATTCCATGAGGCCCCATTAACACAAAGTTTTTATATGCAACAGATTTCCCTGGGAATTATATGAGCACATTTATCAACTGAGTAGACATTAACTTAAAACTGGCTAAAATATTGATGCTCTTCGGTTTCCTTGCTCTTTCCTGTGATAGAAAAGTTATCTTCAGGTTTTTTTGTTCTGCCAGAGTTTCAGCATGGAGACAACCCCTTGCTTTCCTCAATACTATGTCCCCAACCTTTTGATTCTTGAACTGCAAAAAAATCCTTCATAATCACTTACTAGTGGGCATCCATCCAGTGCTTTGTCTAGTTGGCATAGCATTACCATTTTCTCTTGGGGAAATGTGCCTCTCCACCATTGTAATGTGGAAGTTGAGTGGTAGCTGCCATCTATTCATGAACCCCACAGGGTTTGGCCATAGGGTTTGGTCTAGGGGTGAGGAAATAACCCAAGCTGGCCCAGGCATGCTGTTCCATTCCTCCAACTAGTCCTCTGACCCAAGAGAGTTCATCAAAGTACTTCCCTGGAATTTTTCAACTTGGAACAAGAGAGACTAACACAATTACTTTGTGGTCATCATTGTGTTGAACTGAGCCTGAGAGCTCTAGTGGCCATGATTTCTGCCATTAGGGAGTTCAATAATATGAGGGAACGAAGCTTTCGTTAGTCCCTTGTTCTCACCATGCTTCCTCCCACAGGAAGGAAACCTTTGCATGAGTATTTCCCTTTGCCCGGAAGGATCTTATCTTCTCTTAGCCTATTTAGCTTTTCCTCCTCCTCTTCCATATCTCAGTTCAAAAATTATTTCTCAGGAAGTTCTCCCTTATCACCCAACTTATAAAAAAGAGAAATCAAGGTTAGCAGAGGAAAACATCTAATAACACAATTAAGTAATTTAAATATAGGGTGACAGATGACAGTAAGTGGTACAGAGACAAATTAAGGAAAAAGGTAGAGAAGAGAGAAAGAAATCTTAACATGGGCAGGAGTTTCTATTTTAATTAGGGTGATCAAGGGAATTCCTTAATGATAAGGTGTCATCTGAGCAGAAACCTGAGGAAGATGAAAGAGCAAGGTAAGCAGATGCATAGAGAAATACCATTCCATGCAGACAGGACAGCAAGTGCAAAGGTCCTGATGTAAGTAAAGTGAATGGGAAAAGAAGGTAGGAGAAAAATGATAGAAGTAGCAGACAGATCAGATAGGGCTTTGTAGATCATTGAAAGGACTGGTTTTTACTCTGAGTAAGATGGAAATCCACTAGAGAACTAGAGCAGAGGACTAAAATGATCTAAGTTTTAAAAACATCAATGTAGCTGCTGTTTGGGAGACCTGATTATCGGGAGTCAAAGTGAAATAAGGGATATTGATTAGAAAGCAACTGCAGCTATCCAACTGGGAGATTAATTGTGACTTAGACCAGAGTGGAAGCAATGAAGATGGTAAGAGATCAGCGCAGTTGACTATATGTGGTAGGTAGAAACACAAGGATCTGCTGAAGAAAAGAGGAGGCAAGGATGAATCCCAAGTTTTTGGCCTAAGCAATTAAGAGGATGGAGCTATCATTTACTGCAATGGGAAGGAATCAGGAGCTACGTTTTTTGAGAAAAGATCAGAAGTTTTGCTATTAGAAAAGCCTGTTAGTTATCCAAGTAGAGATGTCAAGTGAGTAGCTGGGATATATGCATTTGGAGTTCAGGGAAAAGGTCTGCAATGGAGATTAAAATATACATGACCACCAAGAGAGTGAGTGTGGACTGAGAAGAAATCCAGGGAATGAAACCTGAGTTCTCCAATATTTAGGTCAGAGACAGGATGAAGGATTGCTAGTGTAGACCAAGAAGGAGGAGAGGTGAAGCGGCCAAAAAACAGTAGGGTAGAGTGTCCTAGAAGACAAGTAAAGAAAGTTTTTCACAGAGTTGGGAGTGATCAATTGTCAAATGCTACTGCAAAGTCAGAAAAGTTAAGGACTGAAAACAGACCATTAAATTTAACAGCGTGTAATTCACCAGTTACCTTGACAAAAGAAGTTTCAGAGGCATTTTGTTTGTGAGTCCCTGACTGGGGCTGTTTCAAGATGAACAGGAAGGAGAGCTTAGGATGGGGAGTATCAACAACACTTTGGAGGAGTTTTGCTGTAAATAAGAATTGGGGGCAGTAGCTGAAGGAGATGTGGGATCACGTTTCATCCACCCATTCTGCCACTCTCTTGGCTGTCTCCTCTCGCCTCAGACCTCCATCACTCCTCCTCATCCTGATTCTGGCTGGTGACCCTGCTTTCTCATTTTACTGAGAAGCCAGGAACAATCACAGAGGAACATCTCCAAGTTGCCACCATGATATCTAATTTCCTATCTGCACCCTTTATATTCAACATGATACCCGGTGGTCTGAAACTAACATATTACTGTATGTTAGCTATATTTTTATAAAAATCTTTTTTAAAGAAGACAGAAACCAGGTGGTTTGATTGAGTGCTTTTCTGCAATGGTATTAAGCAGGACTAGGCCAGAAGTATTGTACTAACCAGAGTTGGGGTGTGATAGGTGAGGATAATAAATGGCTCTGGGGAAAAGGACAAAATAGTTATAAAATTAAACTGTTATGTATTCCATTCTCTTTGATTTAGCATAAGAACTGCCTGTCGTCAAAGCCAGGGTCCTGGAAGTACAATTGAATGGACCAGTTTTGGCAGAGAGGCCAAGATGGTGGCAACTCACAGTACCTTTTAAGTTTAGAAATATACTCAAAACTTGCATGCAGCTCCTTTAACTACTCATCTATTCTGTTTTGTTTGTTTGTTTGTTTGCCCCCACTAAATATATCAGAACTTTCTCTTTTTGGCCTATTGGAAATAATATATTATCTACTCAATATGTGAAATAACTTTTTCATAATAAAGCCTAAGTTATAATTGGAAAAAGACTGGGTTTGTTAATCTGTACCATATGATTCCTGTCATAGTTTTCAGTTGTCATCTTTCCAAAATGAAGAGCCTGCTCTTTAGCTTAATCATATTTGGCAGTGCTTGCATCCCCAATACACAAAATATAACCACAGTTCAAAGTTATGTCCTCATTGTTTTTAAAGATTTATTTTATTGTTTGAGAGGTGAGAAAGAGAAGGGGAGAGGTCCCAGGGCAATCTCCATAGTTGTACATCATTAGTTGTGACATAGTTTGATTCCACACAGGTGGATGTGGGGCTGCACGGGGCAGGAACCAAACTGGGGGCATCTGCATGGGAGGTGAGAACCTTCACTGCCATCCCGGCAGTTACCAGTTGTGCCGCAGTCCAGCATATGGGTTTTCATGGGCTGGGACCTGGTGCTTTAAAAATGAGGACATGGGATGTCTTTTGAACAAAACATCATATTAAGCATTGGGAAAAGCACATAAGAACGTTCCCTCCCTTCAAAAGACTCTTAATCAAATATGCAATCTATAAGCCATTACAACACAGGCTGTGCAAAAAGAGGAGCCAAAGGAGGTAAGAAAGGGCAGTGGGAGAAGAATGAAGAATAAGAGACAAGATCATCTGACCTCATTGCTCGAACACCTAAACTGTAATTGAAAGAAAACACAAACGACCCAATATCAAAGAGATTTTAAAACAAAAGGCCTAGACTTTGGAATTATTTAAACTCATTTTATTTCTTAGGTAACAAAATAAAATAAAATAAAATTCTACAGAACTAAAAGGTAAGATGTGCTAAACTTTCCGTATGTAAGTAGTGTAGAAAATGAATGTCCTGTTTGAGAAATGCTGTTCAGAGCAACAGCCCTTAATGCCACTGCCAACACTCTTAATATGCATGCTATGTATGAAGGCACAAAGCCACACTTGAGAGCTGAAGCCAAAAGTTAGATTCTGAACAGACATAAACTCCCATTGGGCAGAAGAGTTTTCTGTAATCTTCCTACATAATCTTTAGACTAGCTTCTATGAAACCCTGAGGACTGAGATCCTAATAAAACCCATGGCCTATGAAAGCTATTTATAAAACTGTTCTGAGAAGGTTACATAAATATATTTTTTCAAGCACCATGTAACTAAGTTATAACCTATTCCTTAGGGGATAGCTTAGTTTTTAACAGATTTTAAAACTATCTTTATATAGGTTAGGGCTTTCCAAAGAAAAAGTAATCTGATAGTATTTTATATATAGTTTTATTTCTGCTGTAATAATTCCATATCGTCATAATATTGACCATTATCATACACTGACCTAAGCACTTTACACGTTTTCTCAATATTCACACAAAATAAACTATAAAACATTATTAGTATCCTATTTTGGAAAAAAATAATTGGGATCTATAGAAGCTAAATAATTTCCCTAGCATCTCACAATCACTAAGTGGCAAAGCCAGGATTTACACCAACTCCTCTGACTATAAAAACAGTGTGAATCGAACAAACTCTTTCTCTCTTCAAGTTATGACTTTTCAAATGAATTGGTACGAACATCATAGCAACCTCTACTAACCAATCTGATGCCCAGTGGTTGGCCCTACATACATACCAAAAGTCCCTGTCAAACCCCATTTTAAAGTCCTTAGTATGTAAAAAAGGATGAAAATTAGTACCGCTGTCTCTTTTCATAATTATGTAATGAGAAGACCCAGCATATTAAAAACAAAGGTGAAACAAGTTTTAAGATCGGATATCCCCTTCCTACTATATGTGGAGGTCAGGATAAACCTCTATGGTTTGCATTTATTCAACCTCATACTCAAGTTATTATTTCCGATATAGTAGCCCTGCTAGTGATATAAGCTACCAAATGCTAGACTAAATTTCAGGTTCACCTTTGGTTCTCTTGTGAACCCATAAAAGCTCTATGTATGTATTTTTAACACATGATTTTAATTTTTAAAAAGTTATATTATTAAAATGTTCTGTGTAGTATACACCAGTCAAAGTTATGCCATTATGGAACAGTTGCTTTCTGAAAAAAGGAAAAAAAAAATAGAAAAAGAAAAAAGCAAGCATTGCTCAAAGCAGATTATATGTCGATATATAAAAATTAAAGATCAAAGGATATAAAAATGAGTAACAGAAATTAAT
>PVKE010012898.1:0-22687 GCA_004027555.1 Craseonycteris thonglongyai
TATTTTATTTTTTAAATGACTTATTTTTATTGTTTGACAGAGAGTGACAGAGAGAAGGGGGAGGGCCCTGAGCAGTCCCTACAGCCGTACATCGTTAGTTTTCAACATAGTTTCATTCCACCCAGGTCGATACGGGGCTGCACAGGGTGGGAACTGGGCAGGGGGCCTCCCTCATGGAGGCCTCCCACACCGGAAGCATGCCCCAGTTCAGCATATGGGTCCGCACAGGCTGGGGCCGTGGCTGCAAAGCGAGCGTTTGACCTGCTGAGTCATCCTGGCCTCCCCATTTTATTAATAATTAATAATACACCTTGGGCAGCCTGGGGCTGAAACATTGAGCAAGGGATGGAGAGGCTGGTTTGGGGATTGGAGAGAGTTTGTCTATGAAAATGTTCACAGGTCTTACTTTCATCTACTCTTGCACCAGATGGCCACTGTAATTCTGGAGGAAACAGTCCCAGATTCTAGTGACTGGGGACACAGTTCTAACGGAACCTATGGAAACTCTGGGGCCCTCGTTTTAGGAGGAGGCCATACGCTTGGCGGAACTGACGGTTCATGGCTGCATAGAGCACGGGATTGATGCAACCATTGAGCCAGGTGAGGTTGGCAGCCAGCATGTGGACAACCCGGGGAGCCTGGACCCTGGCATCCAGGATGTTGAGCAGCAAGAAGGGAATATAGCTCAGGGCAAAGCAGAGGAACACAGCAAAACACATCCGAGTTACCTTTCCAAAGTCTGATGGAGCATCCTGAGTTTTTTGGGCTCCTTTAGTTGGCCTAGCCTTGGCAGGTGCTTCTGGATGACTTTTCTCTGCCATCTGCTTAGCTACCTTGCTGTTACTCTGGTTCCCCACTTCTGATGAATCTCCTTCCAGGGTCTGGGTGGTGGTAGCACTGGCTGGTTCAGATGAAATCCCCTCACTGGGCCCTCCGGATGCCACCCCGCTGTCCGGCTCGTGGAAATGACCAGGCATAGCCTCATCTGGGTTGGAGGGGACGCTTGTCTGGTGCAGCTTGTACTGATCCAGAGCCTGTGCTGCTTGCTTCACTTGGCGGTGGATGAGGCAATAGAAGATGCCAACGCTACTGAGCCCAAGCACAAAGTAGATGACCATGAGGATGGTGGTATAGGGCCGGCCTCGGATTCGGTCAAAGCTGCAGGTACAGACTACAGGCACCAAAATATAGATAGGCCAGAGGGGGATAAAGCTGGCCAAACCTACCACCCAGGTGCCTACCAGTGCCAGCACTACCCCCTTGTCACTGAACACTTTGGGAAAGAGCTTAGGGTGGGCAATGAGGAGGTAGCGTCCCAGGGCAATGAGACAGAGGGTGAGGATGGAGACAGAGTTGGATGCAAAGAGGAGGAGCCCAAAAACCCTGCAGAAGGTGGCGCCGGTTCTCCAGTGCAGGTGAAGGTAGGTGTCCACAGAGAAGGGCTGGAGAATGGTGCAGTAGAGCAGGTCGGCCACTGTGAGGTTGGCGATGAGCAGGTTAAAGCGGGTACGGAGCTTGGTCTGAAGGGCCAAGGCCAGCAGGGTGAGCACATTGCCCACGGTGCCTGTCACAGCCACCACCACCCCCCAGGTAACTGCAATGTAACGATAGCCCAGCACAGACTCATGGTAGCAGGAAAAGTTGGCATCTGAGGTGTCCCACATGATGGAGGCTGAAGGGGGTGGGTAGAAGGGAAAGAGGGAGTCAGAACCTGACTTTGAACTCAGATCTCTTGAACTACTTTGGGCTCCTGGACACCTGAACTGCTCTAGGAGCTCACCAGCCCCCTGAGCCATTCCTGGGCTTCTTCACCCCAAGATCCCCAATCCTCTCAAAGATGTTCCCAAATTCTTATCTAAATATCTCTTAGTCTCTCTGTCCACTCCAAACTCCCAGCCTCATTCAATATCCATCCAGATATTCTCAGTAACCCCAGTGCCCACCCACATTTCTAGTTCCTTTCCTGTCCCCTAAGGACACCCAGGAGTCCCCTCTTTATATTTAGGATACTGCTATAATCCCCTCTGCTCTTCTTTGCTACATGCATAAAGATGTCAGCTTTTTTTTTTTTTTTTACCACCTGGGAGATGAGGAGACAGAGAAAGTAAAAGTACACCTACCACAAAATTAGTCACTTAAATCTCCCAGTCTTCGATTCTTCCTCCAGTGGAAGAAGAAATCCAACTCAACTGCCACTCAAAGGGCAGTCCTTTCTGGTAGGCAGTCAGGCTTCAAACAGGAGGTACCCTACTTTCATATCTCCTATTATACTAAACTGTAAGAATAAGAAACTACCCAGTTACCCAATCTTAGCCACTTCCCTTCCCTACCTCTGATCCTACTCGTTCTGCTTTGACTAGTGAAATCTAGGCTTTTTTTTTTTTAAATCCCCTTACTTACCCCAAAGCTGTCTCCTTCCTTCCTTTCCCCTTCCTGAGACCCGAGCTCTGTTTCCTTCCTCTCTGCATGCAGAACATCTATAAGATCATTGCCACGAATTGAGACATGGAGACAGAGCATCAGAATATCTGGGCCGGGGAAGCTGGGATGGCTCAGTGGGTTGGGCGCTCACTTTGCAGAGCCGGTGACTGAGGATCGAATCCCAGCCCCGGTCCGTGAGGAACCACAGGCTGGACTGGGAGCTCCCCCAGTTCAGTTCTCTCTCTCTCTCTCTCTCTCTCTCTCTCTCTCTCTCTCTCTCTCTCTCTCTCTTTCTCTCTCTCTGTCAAAAATAAATAAATAAATAAATAAATAAGAAAAATGTTAAAGAATATCTGGGCCACTTCTCAAGGGGCCAGAGGATGAGACAAAGTTCCAGGAGCAACTCTAGCTACCCCCAGAAGCTTTGATTTTGTTCTGGGGAAGCATTGCCTTCCCTGTCTTCAGGACGTGGAGATGGTTCAAGTCAGAGAGGCCCATTTGATATCCTAGCACATCTAAGAAAAGAGTCAGATAAAGAAAGGTGTGGGTGGGTGGGAGGGGGATCCAAGTATATGGTAATGGAAAAAAAGAAAACCCTGATTCTGGATGGTGAGTTTATGATTCAACACATGGATAAAGTATTGTGGAGTTGTACGCCTGGAACCTATGTAACTTTGCTGACAAATATCACCCCAATAAATTTAATTTAAAAAAATTTTTAAAAAGATGGTAAGCCGTGATGGCTCAGTGAGTTAAGCACTCACTTTGCAGCCCTGGGGACTGAGGATCAAATTCCGGCCCTGGCCTGTGCGGACCCATATGCTGAACTGGGGAGTGCCCCCAGTTCAGTTCTCACCAGGGTGAGACCCCGGCCAGTTCCTGCCCTGTGTAGCCCCATGCCCACCTGTGAAATGAAACTATGTGGAAACACCGATGATGTGTAACTATGGAGACTGTTCTGGGCCCTCCTCCTTCTCTCTGTCTCTGTTTCTGTATCTATCTCTCTCTGTCAGAAACAATAAAAATCTTTAAAAAATAAAAAGAAAAAAAGAAAAAAAGAAAGGTTGGGGAGTATGTTGGGATAGCTCAGTGTTTGAGCACTTGCCTTGCAATCACAAGGTCCCGGGTTTGATTTTCAGCCCCAGCCCATGCAAACCCATATGCTGAACTGAAGCGCAACTGGTAACCCACCAGGATGGTGGCTAAGGTTCTCGCCTCCCATGTAGGAGGCCCTGGGTCCAGTTCCTGCCCTAAGCTGCCTGACATCCGCCTGTGTGGAATGAAACCAGGTCACAGCTAATGATGTACAACTATGGAGACTGCTCTGGGCCCTTCTCTCTCTCTCTCTCTCTCTCTCTCTCTCTCTCTCTCTCTCTCTCTCTCCTCTCAAATAGTAAAACAAATCTTTTTTAATAAAGGAAGAATTCATCTACACCAGGAGTACGCTGCAGGTGTGGCAGCCACCAAGACCTCCCTCTTCTGTACCCCATCTCTGCCCCTATTGCATTGTATGAATCCAAATGAATATTATACTCAAACACACACATACACACAAGGAAGGAAGGTGGGGAATGAAGCAGCCACTCCTCATAGGGCTTATCCATTCAATAAAAAAATATGTATTGAGTGCCCACTATTCACTGGACTCCAAGCTAGACACTGAGGATACAAAAAGTTTTGCTACATGGGCTTGTGCGTAGTCTAGAGGAGACAGATAGGTAAATATATAAATGCTTAATTGGTTCTCTAAAGCAAGGGTCGGCAAACTTTGGCCTCTGAGCCAAATTTGGCCTGCCGTCAGTTTTTGTGTGGGCCATGAACCAACGATGTTTTTTTTTTTTCCATTTTAAAATCATTACATTTTGAATGGTTATATAAGTACCTACATAATATCCTCAATTTTGCCTCTTGGCCAGCACCACCTAAAATATTTACAATCTGGCCCTTTAAGAAAAAGTTTGGCAACTCTTGCCCTAAAATGTAGAGTCTGAAGTGTATCAAGGGTTTAGAGAAAAGGAGCTAGCTGTTAAGGAGTACAGGAATGGGTCCACAATGAGATGCCTGTGCTGGATTTTGAATGATAATCAGGAGTTTTGGGGGAGATATGTAAACATTCTAGACAAAGGGAATAGGATGCATGGAGTCACAGAAGTTTAGCTAGCGATGAACAAAGTGTGTGATATAGGGAGCAACAGAGAAGACCTTGGAGAGGTGAGCAAGGCTGAGATCAAGGAAGTCTTTATGTATCATGCTGAGGAGCTGGGGTTTTATCCTGAAGGTGATGGGGAGATTGGCACTAAGGCAGCTGTGAGTAAGGAGTGAAAGCATACAGGCCAAAAATGAAAGCGAGAGCAGTAAGGAGGCACTACCAGTTCAGACAAGACACAGGCAAGGCCTGAGTTAGGGCCAGGGCAGGCTACTTGTGTAATCGCACAGGGTCCCGCACTTAGAAGGGTCCAGCTCTTTGTTTAACGTTTTGCAGTCACTATCTTGAGATCCTTTTTGAACAAGGGGCCCTGTTTTTTCAATTTGCACTGGGCTCCACAAATTCTGTAGTCCTGGTTAGGGCAGTGGTTGTGGAAAGAAAGAACAGTGATAAGGATCTCTAGATGGTTAAGAGGTCTAATAGGACGTCTTTAGTGACTCATTAGATGAGTTAGAAAGAGGGAAGACTGGGACGAATCCCAGTTTTCCAGGTGGATAGTGATGCTCTTAATAAGATAGGAAATGTGGGGAGCACAGCAGATTTAGGGAAGGGGTAAATCATGAATTCAGATTTAGATTAGATTTGAGGTACTTGTGGGGGTGTGATGGTATCATAGCCCCTCTAATCCCAATATTATCCATCCTCTATCTCTGTCCCCACATGTTTTGACCCAGTCTCTGCTTTTCTCCACCTATTCTCTAATAGGGCCACTTTTGCCCCTCAGACTTCTGAATCTCCAGTCTCTGCCTTTTTTTTTTCTTTTTTAGCTAGATGGACCTGAAGAACAAACAAACAAACAAAACCAAAAATCCAAAATTCCTTGCTGGGTTCCATTTCTTTCTTTTAGTTTTTTTTAATTAAACTTATTGGGGTGACACTGGTTAGTAAAATTATGTAAGTTTCAGGTGTACAATTCTATAATACATCCTCTGTGTGTTGCGTTGTGTGCTCACCATCCAGAATCAGTTCTCCTTCCATCACCATATATTTGGCCTCCTCTCCTCCATCATCCACTTTCCCCCTTACCCTTTGGTAACCACTAAATTATTGTCTATGTTCATGAAGGTTTTGTTTGTTTGTTTGTCTGTTTTGTTCCTTTGTTGTTTTCAGTTTTATGTCCCACATATGTGTGAAATCACGTTTTTTTATTTTCCTCTGTCTGGCTTATTTCACTGAGCATGATGATTTCAAGATCCATCCATGTTGTCACAAATGCCAGTATTTCGTCTTTTCTTATGGTTGAGTGGGTTCCAACTTCAAAGTTGACAAACCCAGGAGGCCACTATTACCCTCTCCTTCCTCTTTAACAACCATCATCCTCCCTCCTTTCTTCTGCAAGACTGGGAAGTGGGTAGAGAGGGGGAAGTGAGCAAAGATGCCACTCAGGAGGACCACCTAGAGATTCTGGATTCTGGTCTGGCGTTTTTTGTTTGACTTTCTTGCCACCCAGCAGGGCTAGAGGGAGGGGTCACAGAGTCAACTTGCTATTCTTGGGAGTGTGTGGATGCACCAAAGTCTGAAGATAAAGTGAAGAACTCCCTCCCCTTGTCTCCCCTTATGTGAGAGAGAAGAATGTACTCTCCTGTCCCACAGACATTTAGGGCAGGGGTCCCTCCAACCAGTACAAGCCACACAGCAGGACGTGAGCAGCAGTAGAGGAAGTGAAGCTTCATCTGTATTTATAGCCATTACCCACCCCTCAAATTATCACCTGAGCTCCACCTCCTGTGAGATGGGTGGTGGTGGTAGATTCTCATGGAGCACGAACCCTATTGTGAACTGCGTATGTAAAGGATCTAGGTTGGGGGAAAGCCGGGATGGCTCAGCAGGTTAAGCGCTCGCTTTGAAGCCCCGAGGACCGAGGATCGAATCCCAGCTCCGGCCCAGGTGGACCCACATGCTGAACTGGGGAGCTCCCACAGTTCATTTCTCTCTCTGTATCTCTCTCTCTCTTTCTGTCAAAAATAAAATAAAAATAAAAATTAAAAAAAAAAAAAAAAGGATCTAGGTTGAGTGCTCCTTATGAGAATCTAAGGCCTGATGATCTGAGGTGGAGCTGAGGAGGTGATGCTAGTGCTGGGGAGCAGCTTGTAAATACAGATTAACATTAGCAGAGGGGTTTGACTGCACAGAGACCACAATAAGCCAATTGCTTGCAGACTCATATCAAAACCCCTCAGTGAGTGGAAAGTGACAATCATCCCCAACCACTCCATCTACCACCCCCATCCGTGGAAAAATTGTCTTCCATGAAATCTGTCCCTGGGGCCAAAAAGGTTGGGGGCCACTGATTTTTTTTAAAGATTTATTTTTATTGTTTTTGACACAGACAGAGAGAGATACAGAAACAGAGACAGAGAAAAGGGGGAGGGTCCAGAACAGTCTCCATAGTTGCATCATTGGTTTTTCCACACAGTTTCATTCCACAGGTGGGCGCAGGGCTGCACAGGGCAGGAGCTGGGCTGGAGTCTCACCCTGGTGAGAACCAAACTGGGGGCACTCCCCAGTTCAGCATATGGGTCCTCACAGGCCGGGGCTGGGATTCGATCCTCAGTCCCCGGGGCTGCAAAGTGAGCACTTAACCCACTGAGCCATCCCGGCTTCCTCATGAGGGGACCGCTGATTTAGGGGACCAGATGAGAAAGTATTCTAGCTTATCTGTAAATAGCATGGTCCTTTCTTTTTTGTCTTTGATACATGAAGTCTCAAACGTTTTTTGATTTTTTTTCCTGTGTCCACTTATTTTATTGTGGTTTGTTGCTTACTCAATGAACTTTTAAGAGAACCAAGCCTGCTTATTTTGCAGATGGGAGAACTGAGGTCCAGAGAGGGAAAGGAGTAATCCAAGGACACTATTTATATGGGGCAGAGCAGAGCCTAAAGCTGATTCCCAGTCCATGCCCCAACTTCTTCCTATGCCTTGCGTGTCTCTGGCGTGGGTCTTTCACCACAGGCACAAAAGTTCTGATTCTGGGAAGCCGGGATGGCTCAGTGGGTTAAGTGCTCACTTTGCAGCGCCGGGGACCGAGGATCGAATCCCAGCCCCGGCCCGTGTGGACCCATATGCTGAACTGGGGAGCTCCCCCAGTTCAGTTCTCTCTCTCTCTCTCTCTGTCAAAATAAATAAATAAATTAAATAAAGTTTAAAAAAGAAAAAAGTTCTGATTCTTTTGTCTGAGACTGTCTAGACCTGTCTCCCTAGATTCAGACACACTAACAGGAGTCTTAGCCCTAGCAGAGACTATTTTCCATGTCGTTGGCGCCGCCTGGTGGAGTTGCGGAGAATTCTCAACAGCAGTGTCTGCGATCCGAGACTCGGACTCCAAATGATTCACCAGTGCTAAGTTTACACTTGATCTGGACTGGAGTGGGGGGAGTGGGATAGGGAGTCCTCGCTCGCTTTGCACAAGCCTCGGATCTTGCCTTTTCTTAAGCCCCTATTTCTTTCTGCCCCCCCCCCCCCTCACCACACAGGTACATATCCCGATGGAATTACTCGCAAAAAAAGCGTGCAAAAATGCGAGTCTGAGTCTGAGGGACGAAGGGCAACGAATCCAGACTTTATTGTCAGGGAAAGGGTAAAGGGAAAGACGTGGGTGAGGGCTGGGGTTGCTACATCGTCAAGCAGAGAGTTGATGGGGAGAAAGGCCAGCAGGGGCCCGTCCCCCTCCCGGGTTGGTGGCTGTAAGGGCTGACGATACGGAAACCTCGGGGGTGAGGCCACGCCCCCGCCGGAGTTGTACAGCGGTGTCTGGTGGGAGGGGACAGCCATGAGGTCTAGGAGCTGGGGTAGGGTATACTACAGACTGCGAATCCTACGGAAAGGGGAAGGGCGGGGGCGAGGCTTCTATTGCTTTTTGCTCACAGTTTTGCGGAAGGTGAGGCGGGGGTGGGCTTGGACTGGACACCCCATGCCCCCCTCGGTACCGCTTGGGCGATGGGTGCTGGTGAAAAGAATGAAATCCAGACTGGGGAGGAAGGTAAAGGGTCTAGGGGCATCTACTTGGTCCCACCCAAGTGTCAGAGATGCCCCCAAGTGCTGCCCCCTGCAAAGGGCCCGGCTAGACCTGGGGCGGGGGCATGGTGCGGGTGGGCACAGTGAGGTTGCAGGCGGTAAAACCAAAGTGCTTATGAGGGACCCAGGATCCCGCCTGCTCCCCTCCCCCTGTGGGGGACGGGGGTGTTCACGGAAGCGCTTCAGTTTGGGGGTAGGGAGCTGGAGTCCCAGAGTCCACTTATTGCCAAAAAAAATCAGTTTCTGCCACCCCCCCCCGGACCCCGACCATGGCTTGTGAACCCCGTTTTGTGCTAGGTTTTTGGGGGAAGGGCTGGATGGACATGGCTTTTGGGAGGGGGTGTCTCCAAGGGGGCTGGGGGGTGAGACGGCCCCCCCTTTTCTAGGGGAGAGGGAAGGGCAGGGGGTGGGGTTCCCTGAGATCTGGGGTGTTCCCCGCCTTCTGAAGCCCTCCTCCCCCACTACCCCTCCCCTTTCCTGGAACCCCGTACCTCGAGGTGGGGGGGAAGGAGAGAGATCATTCAGGGAGTGCCAGGAGGAGGGGCGGGCTGGGAGCCCGGAGGCTTGGGTCCCGGCTGGAGGTGGGGGCATTGCATGGGAGGGGGTTCATGGTTCAGGTCAGTAGGGAGAGAAGAGGATGGGTCCATGGGCCGTTCGGATGGGCCCGGGGGCCGGATGGAGCAGGGGATGGGTGATGGGCGGTCCCTGGAGAAGAGGTGCTGCTGGAGCCGGGCGCAGGGACAGTGGGGAGCCTGCTGCCGCTGCCATAACCGCAGCCACCGCCAGGGGGCTGGGGAGCAGGCCCCCGGCCAGGGACTTGGGCAGCTCCTTGGAGAAAGTCAGCGTGCCCTGCACAGGGAGAGGTGAGAAGAGAGAGAGGGAGAAGTCATTCTTCGGCCCTGCAAACCTCACTTCTCCCAGAGCCGCCCGCGTCCCCTTCTCCTCTCTGCCCAGGTTTCCCCATTGCCGAATTCTCCAGCGCCCAGGCCTCACCGCCAGCTCCGTGGCGCCCCTAGGCTTCTTGTGACGGCTCAGTAGCGGGTTGGGCTTCCCAGCCACGCCATCTCGGTGCCGCCGGCTGGAAATGTGCTGCAGGAGCAAATGGGTAGGGGGCTATGAGCCACCAGAAAGGAGCAACTGCCAGGAGGCAAAGCTATAAGGCCGGTGGGTAATCACAGCCCAAGCACCTGGCCCCAACCGCCCTTCCCTCATTCGAACTCTCTGTTCTCCCTCCTCATTTAGCGGTGGAACTCCCCAGAATTCCTGGGAAGGGCCTTGGACCCACCTGTTTCAACTGGACCTCGGAATTGACCTTGACATTGCAGATTTCACAGTGGAAGGTTCGGTCCTGGGCAGGGGCCTCTGGTTCCCCAGGAGTGGGAGGTCCCAGCCTAGGGTAAGCTTTGATGGGACCCAGTCCACTTCTGGCCTCCAGAATTGTCTTGTGCTTAGTACCTGAAACCCACAGAGGTCAGGAGGCAAGGGGTGAAGGAAAAATTCTCCTAGCATACTAGGCCTCAAATACCCACATTCCCAATTACAATATGGAGGTGCATCAAGTGTGGGGTTTTTCCAAGCCCCTTGGGACCCTCCCAGCCAAACACAGGGTGGGTCAGAGGACAGTCATAGGTAATAGAAGGTGGGGAAGGGGACTGAGGAAGTAAGGGGCTCAGGAATAAGGGGGATGGTTAGGTAGGTCTTACAAGGCACAGGGATATTAGAAGCCAGGGGAGTTAGGATGTAGGGAACAGAAGTGGGCTGAGGACAGGGGAGTGGGGGTGGGGGCAGGGGAGTCCATACCTTTATTATGGGCCTCAAGCTGGGACAGGGAGTTTACTGCCACCTTGCACAAAGCACAGTAGAGCAGCCGCTTGGCCTTTTCTTCCTCTTCCTTGCTACCCCCTGGCAGGGAAGCTGGAGCTGGAGTCCCCCCTTCACCCTTGGTGGCACCCTGACCAGTCTCCGGAATGCTGGGAGGGGATGGGGAGCCAGGCTGTTTCTCCGGGGATCCTGGGGCTGGACCCAGTCCATTCTCCATGGAAACTGTTGTTGGGGGGAGAAACATAGGGGTCACCCCAGATGACTTCTGGAGAAGATTCCTTATGTAGAAGAGACCCACCCCCCCATTTCCTGGAGGGCAAGAGCCCAGGAGTCCCCACCCTGTGACAACATGGATGCTCTCATGCCCTGGGCCACAGCCAGATGTGGTCCAGCTGCTGCAGGCTGGGTGTGAGATTGCAATGCCTGGCTCATTCTCCATAAATTGGAAGTGGCTAAGGGGTCCGCCACCCTCCACCCCCCACCCTGGCCACCCCTTCAGGGTGAAGCTGGCAGCTAGCCTAGCTGGGGGAGAGGCATGGAACAAGGATTCACCCCTCAATGGACTACCAGCCAGCCTGGGCTTCCTGCCCGGCCAGCCCCTTCCCAGAGTCCTGCCCAGTCCCCAGGGAGGCAAGCCAAAGAACTCTAGGAAGGGACAGAGGCAGGGTGAGTGAGGAGAGGTCGGAAGAGACACCACAGACATGGCAAAAGGGAAACAGAAACAGCAGAACCGGAGAGGGAAGAGACAGGGATGCAGGCTGCTCTATAATTCATGGCCTGATTAAAGATGCACAGGCCCTAGGCCTCAGCGCTGGGTTCTGGCCTCTGTACAGGAGAAACTCTAGCGCTCCCATTCTTGCTCCAGCAGCCGATCCAGTTTCCGGGTCATGAGGAGGCTGGTGGTGGGGGTAGGGAGCTGGTAGAAGGGGACCTCCTGACCCTTGCAGGTGTCCATTTGCTGTCTATACTGTGACCTTTCCCTTTAATCCCCTTATTCATTTCTGACATCTTTTATGTCCATCCCAATCCAGACAAGCACACTCATGCCTCAGTCTGGACAGTACTTCATGACTTACAAAAGCTGGGCAAGTCTGGTTAGCTCCTTAGAAAGATACTGTAGAAACTAAATGAGGTAATATGCATGAAGCACCTAAAATAGTGTTACTCAAGAAATGTTGGGGAAGCCGGGATGGCTCAGTGGGTAAAGTGCTCACTTTGCAGCCCCGGGGACCGAGGATTGAATCCTGGCCCTGGTCCGTGCGGAACCATATGCTGAACTGGGAGCTCCCCTAGTTCAGTTCTGTCTGTCTCTGTCTCTGTCTCTCTCTCTCTCTGTCAAAAATTAATAAAATAAATAAATAAACTTAAAAAAGAAATGTTACCTACCTACCACCACCACCATCACCATCATCTCTAGAGAGAGATGATTAAATTGACCCAAGATTAAATAAATAAATAAATAAATAAATAAATAAATAAATAAATTGACCCAAGATGATCAGGCTAAGAAGCAGCCAGAGCACAGTTAGAACTCAGCTCACCTGCCTACCCTACCTGTGTATCCAGGAGGGATAGGGGTGTGTGTGTGTGTGTGTGTGTGTGTGTGTGTAGTGAGACTGGTGGCCTGGGGTGTGTGTGTGTGTGTGTGTGTGTATGTAGTGAGACTGGTGGCCTGGGGTGTGTGTGTGTGTGTGTGTGTGTGTGTGTGTGTGTGTGGAGTTTTCCCAGTTCAGTTCTCTCTGTGTCTCTGTATATCTCTCTCTCTGTCAAAAACAATTAAAAAAAACAAAAAAAACTTAAAAAAATTTATTTTGGGGAAGCCGGGATGGCTCAGTGGGTTAAGCGCTTACTTTGCAGCGCCGGGGACCGAGGATCAAATCCCAGCTCTGGCCTGTGCGGACCCATGTGCTGAACTAGGGAGTTCCCCCAGCTCAGTTCTCTCTCTGTCTGTATCTCTCTCCTCTCTCTCTGTCAAAAACAATTAAAAAAAAAAAAAAAAGAATAAGGAAGAAATGGTGTATGGTGTCTCTCTGGAGTTGGCCATGACTGACATCTGATGTGGTAATTCCAGGATGGGGGTGGTTCATATCCTAACTGTCTTGATATTCTTTCTTTCCAGTTTCTTGGCTGGGAGTATGGCTGAGAGTGGCCACTAGCCATGAGGGAAAAAAAAAAAAAAAAATCAGAGTTGCCTTTTATAAACCTGGAAGAGACCTCCACGATCTTAAAGTCTTACTCCCCTATTTCCCAGGAAAGAAAACTCTGGTCCAAAGAGGTCAAAAGATCTACCAAAGATCATCCAGAGAGCTGCCTGGGTTTTCTGGACTCTCAGACTTCCCTGAGGGGTGCCCTGGTGGGCAGGCCCTCAGATATCCTGACTGCCTCTCCTGCCCCCTCTTCCCCAGATGAAGGAGCCTCTCCTTGGATTTGATGGTTCTCTTTTTCTTGAGGAAGTCTGCCAGGTGGCCTCACCCTGGCCCCTCTCTGAGTCACTGGGCTGTGGGGAGGACAGACAGTGGGGACTCTGTCCTGGGGTAGGAGATGGGGTGTGACAGACTGGAAATTTTGCATCACTGTGTCCAACTCCAGGACTCACCTTGGGTGGGGGTGGGGGTGAGGTGGGGGCTGAGGAAGAGAGAGATGAAAGCAGAGGAGAATTCTGGGAAGTAGGAAAAGAACAGAGGAGACAAGATCAGTTGAAGAATATGGGGGAGTCAGACACACCTGCACGGGGGGCTACGCCATCCCCATTTGTGGGGGTGCTGCTCGGGACAGCTGGGTCTCCAGGTTCCCGGATGCCAGGCTCCTTGCCTCGGGTCTTGGCAGCCTCAATGCCTTTGACTCTTCGGGCATGGCGATTACCCTTGTAATGCGCCTCAGCCTGGCTCTTTAGGGATGGAGGGAGAAAATGGAAACTGAGATCACCTTTCATCTGAACATCGTCCCCACAGAACTGCTTTAGGTCCTGGCGTGTTCTCAGCAGGCTTCAGTGAATCTCATCCCACACCAGGGAGCCCTGCTTATTCTTGAAGCTTGGACTAGCTTCTCAAGTTTGAGTCGCTGGGAACCTGGAACCATACCTAGCCCGGGCTCCACCCTACCACCACATCCAGGGCCTGGCTGCTGATTTAGGCTTCCCACCTAGTCCTCAGGTGAGGGAGGACACCACACCTACAAAATCCTAAATGGGAGGGGTCTAGCAATCCAGCCAGTTAGCACCCTCTTAGACACTGGTCCTGTGTCCCCTGGCCCCAAGATCCAGCCTTTGATGCTTCCATACTCAGTCTGGGAGTCCCAGGAGCTTTGAGGCATGGGATCTATACTGACTACACCCTCCTGGGTCTCATTTTCCCTGAAGCCTCTGTAGACACCCTGGAGGACCCTGGCCCCAAGCCCAGCTCTGGAGATAGAGACAGCAGCAGAGACAGCTGTCAAAACAGAGTTGCTTAGTTGGAAGGGAAGGGGAGGGCAAAGAGGGGAGGGCTGCCTGCTATTGGCCCCCATGCCCCTCCAGTCTTCCACCCTCCACCAGTGGGTGGAGCCAGGGCTGGGAAAGGGGATGCCTGTGGTTGAGGTGACACGGAGGCCTAAAGCTGGGTTAGTCCTGGCTCCACACCCCACCATGTTCACCCCCTGCTAAGAACATACAATCTTGGAGCCACAAGGTCACCCAGACAGGAATAGAATAGAAATAAAAGGTGTGGATAGGCAAGAAAAGAAGACTGACAGCCCAAGGATGGGGAGGTGGTGTACAAAGCCTGGCAGCATGGTACGTACGTATATGTGTGGACTGGGCAGAGAAACAGAACATGCTTCATTGTCCTCTACTTGGCAGAATGAGACTGCTGCTTTTCTCCAAAAGCTCTTGGAACTTCTACCTCACAAAGCCCCTTCTAGACCCAAACAGGAGTCCTAAGAGAACCTTGGAGGGAGAAATCTGGGAGGCCAAACACCTATGTTCTGAGTTTTTGGGTGGCTTCTCCCCATGGGAAAGTCCCATGAGTGGGAGTGGGGACCAGGCCTTATGGGATTTGGAGGGAGGAGAGTGGAGAGAGGAGGTAGCCAGAAGGTTAGAGGGAAGTGGGTGGGCCAGGGGAGGAGTTTAGCAGAGGTCAAGGAGGGCACAGGCTCTACAAGGCAGCCAGTGACCTAACTCAGCCCTGTGACCAAGGACCAGTGGGCCAGAGGCCACACTCCTACCCAGACACTGATGTCCACTTATGTTCCAAGAAGTTCTGAACTAGGGCTGCCCCAGTTCCCAAGGGAAGAGGGGTCATCCCTAGTGGACTGGTCTTGTTCTTCTCAAGTGCCCTCTATTATCCCCAGCCCTTCTTGTAGTACCCCATTCCCTGCTCTTCCCGATATCCCTTTAATCCCTGCCCCACACCCAGAACTTCCAGCCTCTGTCCTTCCCCAAGACCCCCTGACTGTCCCTGTCCCACTCATTGGGTGGGTGAGTGTCTGGGCTTCTTACCTGAGAATTGAAACGGATCTGACAGACATTACAGGAAATGATGGGCCTCTTGGTCTTGAGCAAGGGTCCCCCAAAAGTGTGGGAGAGTACAGCCTTCTGCACAGGGTCCATCTGTGGAGGAAGGCTGGGGTGAGCTGGGAGCCCCAGCACAAACTTATGTCCATCATCCCCCAGTGGCAGCAGCTGGGCTGAGCCAAAGTCCCTGAGCCGCCTCCCTGTCCCTCAGGTGGGCCTGAGGACTGTAAGCCTCAGTCCTCAGTCGTCCCTGATCTCCTCCCAGCCCAATCTTCACAGCACTAGAAGGGACCTGAGGGAGTAACTGGCCCAGTGTTCCCATTTGACAGAAAGTAGAAGTGATTTGCTGAAGGTCACGCCATAGTTAATAGCAGAGCTGGAATCTGAACCTCAACTCCTGTCTATCATACCATGAAGATCTAACTATGTCACCTTGACATCTACTATAGCTAGGCTGATCCATCCAAGGCTCAATGAACAGAAGTCTCAAAGCACCCCAGATCCTAGGACCTTCACCTAAGGCCTTTTCTGGCCTCCCCTGTAGGGCAAGACTATCCACCAAGCCAAGATTCTGGCCCCAAGAGACAGATATTCCCAGCTTTCTACCTCTAGGCCCCAGCCAGGTTACCTTAACATACTTACTCCCTGGACCTCCTTAAGGCAGTAACTTCTAGAGTAAGTAAAAGAACTCAGGAGAGAGGAGGTAGCTCTAACAAATAATGGGGCATAAGGCGGGGAACCTAAGAAGCGGGGCTGGCCTGAGGCAGCCTGGAGATCTGAACTCTCTCCCCCTGATCACAGGGCTATGGGGCTGGGCGGGATTAGAAACAGTCTCTGCCCCCACCCTGGGTCAGCAGATGTCTTTGCAGTCTCCTGCCAAGAGTTCACATGAAGAGGGGGGAGGATGGGAGTTCCTTTCAGAGGCCTTCTGCTATCAGGGCTGAAGCCAGGGGCCTAGCTGCCTAAGAACTGCCTCCCTGCACAGCCCTCCTCCCCTCAGGCCCCCAGGCAGCCAGGGAGAGTCAAGACTGGAATGCAGCTCAGGCTGAGGAGGGCTGGGTGATCCTCTTGGAGCTCTCATAGAAATGGAACCAAATTAGAGCTGAAACCTTATCTTCCAGGTGGAAGGATCAAGTAAAAACCAGTTGCTGGAGACTCGGGGGTCCTTAGCGCCTCAGATGAGTGCCCCCTTGTGCCCAGAATGTCCTGGTTCCCAGGGAGACACTGGTGAGAGACAGGAACATGAAGCAGGGGGAGGAGGGCGGTTCAAGTCTGGAAAGCCCACACCTCTTGGCTCCTCTCTGCTTTTCTCAGCAGTCTCACTGGCTGGTGGCCGTCATGTCAGGAAAGGGGCTTTTAGCATCCCTGTGAAATGGGCTGCCCCATTTGCTAGTGGTAGAGACAGGCTCAGAAAGCTGGTCTGACTGGTGAGTGTCAACCTTTTGGCCTGTCCTTGGTTAAAAGCAGCCCCTCTCAGGGGCCCACTTTTCACCTGGAAGCTTAGGACCTATTCAAAGAAAAGCCCCAAAGGGGAAGACATGGGTGTGTCTGTGTGTGTGTGTCTAGGCAGGCTGTGATCAATCTGTGCATGGGTGGAGTGTTAGGAGTGTCATGTGCTGTGTGTGTATCATTTGTGTATCAACATTTCTGTGTTGGGGGTTCTGCCGACGCATCGAATGGTCAGGTTGTGTAATCTTCAGCTGTGTGTGAATGTATGATGTGTTTGGCAGAAAGAAAGACAGACCAAGTTGGAGACAGGTTTTAATCAGAAAAAGGAGACAGATGACTGCTCTGAGCTCCCAGTCTCCTGGCATTAGTCCTTCCTATCCAACAGAGACCCCAGTCCCCAACCCTGTCCCAGGGTTCTCCTCAGCCTCTGGGCTTTCTTGCATGCTGGGTGGGGAATGGAGTTCAGCCCAAACAAAAACTCAATCTGGTCCAGGAAACCTAAGTAGATTAAAAGAGTAGGGAGAGAAGAGTGGGATGGAGACGGGAGAGAAGAGGCCCCTGGTTCTGTCTGTGCCCCGTCCCAGCACCCTAGCCTGTTCTCCTGAATGGCTGAGGACCTAGTGCCCCAAGGATGACTTGTGGCTGACCATCCCAACATCCATCCCTTGAGACTGGTCCCTGTTCCACTTGGGTTCTTCTTCCAGGGTAATAGCCTTTTCTCTTGCACAACCCCCTCCTCAGGTTTAAGTCCATAAATACCAACTGGGGTGGGGGTGGGCAGGAAAGAGGGGAGCAACCCAGCCAGGTTGGTCCTTCCCACCCTGTCCTCCAGGAACTGAGGAGACACCAGGTTGGAGACGAGGCTCCTGGGCCCAATCCCTGCGCAGGTGGAATGTGAGCCACTGAAGTGCTGCTTCAGGCCAAGGTCAAGAGGCCCTGGTGACCTAGATGAGGGCTCTCTGGGGAGGGGAGGAGGCCAGCATCGCCCAGCGCCCTGTCCACTCCAGAGCCCCTTCCTGAGGACTTTGGCCTAGACACTGCCTGCAAAGGTCCAACAAAACCGTCCCCTCCCACCTGCCCTCCAACAGCAGACATGAAGGGGAACTGCTCCCCAAAGCTGGGGCAAAATGAATCAGGAAGGGCAAGGGGGAGGGAAGGGGGGGAAAACAAGATCAGGAACATGGGGGGGGGGGCTATGATTCTATTTCCTTCCATTGCCCTTTATCTGATGGCACCTGCTGCCCCTTGTTTGACCACCCTACTTTCCCATCCCCCCAACCTCAAATAAAGGTGAAAAGGGAAGGGGATGGAATCTTAGTGAGGGGAAGACCTGAGGAACAGGACGGATAGAAATAGGAAAGAGAGGGGGGCTAGGGGTGTCCAAAGAGCAGGTGGAAGCTGGGGACGGGTTGGGGATGGGGGGGTGGGGGTGGGTGGGGGGAGGGACACTGGGAAGGAGAGACTGGGATGGGGTCAGGACTGTATAAAAGAGATCTGAGCGGCATGGTAATTTGAGGGTAGGTGTAGGTCCTGCCGGGGTCTGAAGATTTGGGGGATTCCAAGGATCTGAGAAGCAGAGGCTAGGAGTACTCAGTATGGTGGTAGCAGTCTGGGGCGCTAGCTGGGATCCAGAGATTGGTTGGGGCTGCCCGATTGTGGTGGATGGGCTGGATAACCCGAGGACCAGGCAAACGGAGAGGTAGCCGGCCCCGCAGGGGCGGGCGGGGATGGGGTGGGGGTGGGGGGAGCTGCGGCAGCGACGGGAGCCAGGGAGAGAGGAGGGGCCGGGTGGCTTACCCTGCGGGCCCCGGGGGGCCGCGGCTCCATGGCCCGGGGTTGTGGACCCGGGAGGGGGACCCCAGCCGGGCCGGGCAGGCCAGGGACGCGGCTCTCGTTGCCCGGGTGGCTCGGGGCTGTGCGGCCGGGCCGGCCCGGAGAAGGAGAGGCGGCACCCGCCAGCACTGGACCCGCCCAGGAGGCGGGGCCGAGGGCGGGCCGAGAGAGGGGGCGGGGATAAGGAGCCCAAGAGGGATGAAGAGGGACTGGGAGCAAAGAGGAGAGGAGCGGGTGTCCATGTCCAGACACTCATTCCAGGAAGATCTAGTTCTGGCGATGGGCCGCTCGTCCTGGCAATGGGGCACTGCCCAGATGACCTCGATTTTCCTTCACTGGGTACCCTTGCTGGGTCTAGTGTCCCCACCAATCCTATGGACGACCCTGTTTCTCTAGCTTGGACATTTCGCCTTTCTTTCATCCTTTCCTCCCTGACCCTCTCCTCTGCTGACAGCCTCTCTTCCTAGTCCCCAGACGATCCTGCCCGTGCTCTCTCCACACGCGGGCCCTGTGCCCTTTTACATGTCACTTCCTCTATTTGGGATGGGAAGCCGAGTCCAGGTACCCAGGTGTCAGGCATTGCTATCTCAGTGAGTCCTCTAAATGGTTGGAACTGCGGGCGCCTAGGCTAGAACCAACCTCAGACTGGGAACACCGCTCCCAACCATTTCCTACCTCCTTCCCTCGCCCGCCACCTGCTGGAGAACCAGGGTCCCTAAGAGTTTATGCTTCGTGCACTTGCTGCCCTCTGGCGGTTCAGTGGGAGCAGTACTGGGGCACAAGGAGCAGAAGGGCAGAGCCGCCCACTCCCCCAGACCCTCCTCCCCACCCTCTTTGGACAGGTGCTAGGATTCCCTCTCTCATCTCTGGATCTCATCCCCTCCCACTCCATCTAGGGCAGAGAGGTAAGTGAAGCAGGGGACTGGATGTAGACAAAGGCTGTCTTTGGGAGACAATGAGGG
Organism: Craseonycteris thonglongyai; assembly: GCA_004027555.1. Classification (NCBI taxonomy): domain Eukaryota; kingdom Metazoa; phylum Chordata; class Mammalia; order Chiroptera; family Craseonycteridae; genus Craseonycteris; species Craseonycteris thonglongyai. The sequence goes on from PVKE010012898.1 coordinate 19,197, forward strand.
ATGTCCAAGGGCAGAGGGATACATAATGCAGGGAAGGGTGCCAAGGGTAGGAACTGCCCAGTTAGGAGAGAGATCAGGAGGCATTAGTCCAGAGAGGAAGAACTCTGCCGTAATAATAATACCACCACCACCTAATGTTGATGGAGCCCTTAAAATGGGCCAGCCTCTGTATGAACTCTTGGCATGGATTATCTAATTTAATTTTTACAATCCCTATTTGAAGTACTATCATCTTCATTTTATAGATGAGAGAACTGAGGTTAAATAATTTCCCCAAGGTCATAAGCTAGGAAGTGGCTGAACTGGGATTTGAATTTAAACCTGGGCAGCCTGACTCCAAAGCCATGTTCTTAACTGCTGCACAGTCCTGCCAAAGGCCTGTCTGCAGCTTTTCTGCAGTCCTGGTTTCCCTGCAGAATTTGACACTATTGATGCAGCCCGCCACACTCTCTCGCTTGACTTCTCCAACTCTACAGGACCGGTTCTGTCCCCACCCCCTTCCAGTGGCTCCTCCAGTTCCTTTGCTGCAGCCTCCTCCTCTTCCCACCACCTAATTCTGTTTATTCCCCAAGACTGAGGCCTGAGCCACACTACCTTTCTCTCTCTGCTCCTCCCTCAAATGAAAAAATAGCAATAACATCATAATCATAACAGGTAACACAGATTGAACATTTACTTTGTGCTAGGCATTATGATTACGTAATATGATTCTCACAACCTTGTGAGTTGGTACTATTACTATCTTATGTTACATCTGGTAAAATTGAGGTTCAGATTGGCTAAGTAATTTGCCTAAGATCACACAGCCAATCCTTTAAGATGCCAATTCAAATCCTGCCAATCAGATGCCAAAGTGGTGCTGCTCAACATGTCGCTGCAACTCTGCAAGCTTATCCATGCTCATGGCTTTAAACAGCTGGTCACCACTGGAGGCAGTGGAACCATGAACCCTAGGGGAGTCAGAAGCCTTGTTTTATCCCGATGAGAGCTAAGTAGCTTTGTAACTAACTTCTCTGGGCCATTGTTTCCTTATCCATAAAATATGGAAATGCTGAGAGTAATCAGGTATTTAGATGAAAGGAAAGTAGTCCCAGCACCTTCTGCTCCACTTATGCTCAATCAGTTGCACTTTCTGCAGTGGGGGATCTTTCCTACCTCTTGTTCATGCTATTTGCTTCAGTCTGGAAAGTTCTCTAAGGCTTCTTATAAAATACTGCGGCTAGTTCTTTAAAGCCCAAATCATGCTGCCTGCTACAGGTTCAACCCCTTCTTCCTGTCCTCTCTTTGTCTCTTACTTAGGTCGGGCTGGTCCTATAGGCACCACCACATCCAGCAAGTCTTTCTCAACACCCTCTTGGGCTCCCATATAAGCTAATGCCTCTGACATGGCTCTTCTCACACTTTATGGTAACTGTTAACTTGTTATCTTTCCTACTAAACTGTAAACTCCCCAAGGACACAGACTGAGGACAGAGTCTCATGTCTTTGACAGGAGGCACAGTGCCTGGCACATAGTAGGTGCTCAGAATATTTTGTTGTTATTGTTCACGAGAACCATTGTTAGTGTCTCTGTCACAGTTTTATTAACTCTTCCTCTGTTTTGCATTGTAGATTGCTGCATACATGTCTGTATTTCTCCCTTGTATATAAGCTCCTTCAGATTGAACCATGTCATGTTCACCACCATGTCTCCATTGTCTCTAGAACAGTGCCTTGCTTATAGTCAGTACTCAATGTTCTTATCTGTAAAATGAGAATAAAACCACAGCTACCCCTTAGCATCACTATAAAGATCGTGATATAAAAAATCACTTTGTAAAATTCAAAGTAAAATGCAAATGTTGGTTTGGATTCTTTGGGAGGAATTTAGAGGAATGTGGAATCTAGAGAACTCTATTTATTTAGAGTCAGAGGCTATAGGTTCAAATCATACCTTAGGCACATACTGTGTCAACTAGATAAATTACTACACCCTTCTGAGCCTTAGTTTCTGTCTTCCCATTTGTCAGGATAACTCAGCAGGTTGAGAGCTGGCCTTGCAACCGTGAGGTCCAGAGACCGAATCCTGTGCAAACCCATATGCTGAACTGTGGTTTTCATGCGGGAGGCCCCCAGTTCCATTCCCACCCCATGCAGCCCCACATCCACCTGTGTGGAATGAAATCATGTCACAACTAATGATGTACAACTGTGGAGACTGCTCTGGGCCCTCCCCACTTCTCTCTCTCTCCTCTCAAACAATAAAATAAATATTAAAAAAAGGAGAAAAATAATGTCTACCTCGTTGGGTTGTGGTGAAGATTAAATGAGAGTTTGTATAGAAACATCTATTGCAGTGCCTGGTGCACAGTTGATGCTCAGTACATGTTTGTAGCTGAATATAGTTTGATGGTGGTTTATTGGAGTTGAATAAGGCTAACTTCCTCCAAACCATTAGCTCCAGCCCAGGTTCCAACTGTCTGTTGGACATTTTGGACTCAATGTCCCATTAGTACACCAACTCACCATGTCCTAAAGGGAGGTCAATAGCTTCACCCAAGGTCAGTTTCTTCCTCCAACCCTCTACCCTGTCAAGGTGACTTCTTCCTTCCAGTCACAGAGGCCTGAACCCTAAAGTCATTCTTGACTCATCCTCTCTCTTCTTCCCAACCCCCAAATACCAGATGGTCACCATGGTTTGTCAATATTTCCTTAGAAACCCTTCACCCATCTCCCTTCCTCTCCACTCACACTGCCACAGTTACCACCCACTGGCCCAGTCTGGCACCGCAGGCTTCCCTGTCCGCTCATGTTACTGGGACAGCCTCCTAACTGGCCACCCTCCTGGGAAGCCGGGATGCTTCAGTGGGTTGAGCACTCCCATTGTAGCCCCAGATCTGAGGATCGAGTCCTGGCCCTGGCCTGTGTGGACCCATATGCTGACATGGGGTGTGCCACCAGTTTGGTTTTGCCGGGGCATGCCTCCCATGCGGGAGCCCTCTGGCCCAGTTCCTGCCCTGCAGGGTCCCACACCCACCTGTGGAATGAAACTATGTGGAAAACGAATGATGTGCAACTATGGAGACTGTTCTGGGCCCTCCCCCTTCTCTCTGTCTCCCTGTCTCTCTGTCTCTCTGTCTCTCTGTCTCTCTGTCTCTCTCTCTCTGTCAAAAACAATAACAGGGAAGCCGGGATGGCTCAGTGGGTTAGGCGCTCACTTTGCAGCGCCGGGGACCGAGGATTGAATCCCAGCCCCGGCCCGTGTGGACCCATATGCTGAACTGGGGGTTCCCCTAGTTCAGTTCTCTCTCTGTCTCCGTATCTCTCTTTCTCACTGTCAAAAACAATAAAAGAATAAATAAATAAAATAAATAAATAAAAAACCATACAAGGAAACCCCCCCCAAAAAAAATTAAAAAAAAAACAATAACTAAATCTTTTTTTTTATTTAAAGATTTATTTTTATTGTTTTTTTGTTTTGTTTTGTTTTTATATCTTTTTATATTTTTTTA
>PVKE010012898.1:22787-37604 GCA_004027555.1 Craseonycteris thonglongyai
TTCAGTGCATAGTTATTTCTATTTTACTTTTTGACAGATAGAGAGAGAGACAGAGACAGAGACAGTTAGAGAACCGAACTGTGGGAACTCCCCAGTTCAGCACGTGGGTCCTGCCTGGGCCGGAGCCGGGATTCGATCCTCGGTCCTCATGGCCTCAAAGCGAGCACTCAACCCGCTGAGCCGTCCCGGCTTTCCCCATCTTTTTATATTTTATAGAGAGTAATTATTTTATCTTCAGTGCATATTTATTTTTATTTTACTTTTGACAGATGGAGAGAGAGACAGAGACAGAGACAGCTAGAGAACCGAACTGTGGGAACTCCCCAGCTCAGCATGTGGGTCCGCCTGGGCCGGAGCCGGGATTCGATCCTCGGTCCTCGGGGCTTCAAAGCGAGTGCTCAACCCGCTGAGCCGTCCCGGCTTTCCCTTTATTGTTTTTTTGACAGAGAAAGAGAGAGAAATAGAGAGAGAGAGAGAGAGACAGTGACAGAGAGAGACAGAGAGAAGGGGGAGGGCCCAGAGCAGTCTCCATAGTTAACAGCATTAGTTTTCCATATAGTTTCACTCCACAGGTGGGCACAGGGCTGCGCAGGGCAGGAACTGGGCCAGGAGCTTCCTGCATAGGCCCCGGCAAGAACTGAACTGGGGGCACCCCAGTTTAGCATATGGGTTCACAGAGGCCGGGGCCAGGATTCGATCCTCAGGCCCTGGGGCTACAAAGCGAGTGCTTACCACCCTGAGCCATCCTGGCTTCCCCAACAAACTAAATGTATACACACACACACATATGTATATATATATATATATATATATACACACACATACATACATACATATTCATATATATACTAACTGGCCACTTTCCTCCTGCCTCTGCCCCTTCCGTCCAGCTGCCCCATTCACCTTCATCAAACACTGCTCTTACCAAGTCACTCTCCTGCTCAAGCTCTCTATTTTGTATTATATTAAACCTAGACAAATTTACTAGCTCTCTAAGCCCTATCCCACCATCCCCACCCACCCAACTGTGGACTACAGAGAGCTGGAACTTATACACAGGCATGCTTATGCCCTTGCTTATTCCCTCTTTCTAGCTATCACTATCTTTCTGGATATTCTATCACCCCTTTCACCTCACTGTAGTCACCTCCACAATTTAGGTCTTAATACTCCTCTAGATGGTAGACTAGATGAGATATTCATAGGAAACACCTAGGGGATGCCAGGATAGCTCAACAGGTTGAGTACTTGCCTTGCAACCTCGAGGTCCAGGGATCGAATCCGGCCCCAGACTGTGCAAACCCATATGCTGAACTGGGACATGCCTCCCATGTGGAAGGCCCCTGGTTCAGTTCCTGCCCTGCATGGCCCACATTCACAAGTATGGAATGAAACTATGTGGAAACTAATGATGTACAACTATGGAGACTGCTCTGCGCCCTCCCCCTTCTCTCTATCTCTCTCTCAAACAATAAAATAAATCTTAAAAAAAGAAAGAAAGAAAGAAAGAAAGAAAACACCTAGCACAGTGTCTAGTCCATAGGAAGACCTCAGCAAGTATTAGCTATTATTGCTATTGCTATTAATACTACACCAGAGGAAGTCGGGATGGCTCAGTGAGTTAAGTGCTCACTTGCAGCCCTGGGGACTGAGGATCGAATTCCGGCCCTGGCCCTTGTGGACCCATATGCTGAATTGGGGTGTGCTTCTCATGCAGGAGGCCTCCAGTTCAGTTCTCGCCCTGTGCAGCCCCCACCCACCTGTGTGGAATGAAACCATGTTGAAAAATACTAAAGATGTACAACTATGGAGACTGCTCTGCGCACTCTCCCTTCTCTCTGTCTCTGTCTATCTCTGTCTGTCTCTCTGTCAAAAAACAATAAAAATAAATCTTAAAAAAAAGAAAAATACTACACCAGATAGTCAAGAATACTTGTAATTGACTAGGAGTAAGGGAGATGGGATTCTAAGAAGAGATAAGGAATTAGATACAAGGAGAAGACGAGAAGAGGTCAAGGAGGGTCCAGGGAGAGTTGAGGTCATAGGAATGTGGGGAAGATAGGCAGGCTGCTACTCACAGTACTGTAGTTGCTAAAGAGGCCCAGGGTGGGGGCTGGCTCCAGTGGGAAGGGCAGGATTTGCTTGAGGTCCAGCGGGGGTTGCATGATGGTGGGCTGCCTCAGCAGAGGGAGGGGCCCTGCTCGGCTCAGGCTGCCTGAAAGGCAGAGAAAACATGATGTGGGGCAGGAAGATTGAAACTTGGGAGCCCCACCCCAGCCCACCAGTTCCACTCCCCAGCTGGGGCCCCCACACTCAGAAGGGTGACACTCCCCCACCCTCCCATGCATGCCTTTTTCCCCTGCTTGCTGGCTCAGGAGCAATGGAGCACAGTGCCCTGTAGGTCTGGGGGAGGGTGCAGAGCAGTCCTTCCCTTCTGGGTGGTTTTCACTTCCCCTTTCTCCAGCCTCCCTCCGGATTCAGGAAGAACACAGACCTTGGCAGGTTGTCTGCTGGACCAACAGGACTTGGGAACCCTGAGTCCATGGCCACTCCCTTCTTCTGGTTTTGGGAATCCCAAAAGCTAGGTCTCACCCCAGGGAGAACAGTCAGGTAGGTGGGTGACTCATCCCACTGCTCAGAGGGGAATATTGAGGCCTAGAGTTGGGGGAGGGCCTCTGAATCTTTCAGGCTGTCCAAAGCATTAGGATTTTGTCCCAATTGTAATTCTTAATTAGCAGTCGACATCTCTGGGGTGAGTAGTAGGTGAGTGGCATTTGCTGTGGGAGGTGGGTTGCATGGGGCCCTCCTCAAGGCCCATTCTCCCAATCTTCCTGTCTAAACAGGAGTGTTCAGTTCCAGCTCAGCAGGAAGAACCACGACCTGGCCTCTGGGAGGGGAATGCCTGGGTCTGACCCAAAGGGGAAATGAAAGTCCAGGCCAGCCACTCCACTACCCCCTCAAACCTTCTTCTCCTCCCCCCCTCCCCCCCAGCGCCATGGCAGGAGCCCCACGAGGCTCCAAAGGGGTGGCCTACAGGCCCTCAGGATCCCTCTGGGCTTCGGCTGGCCCAACTCCATTCCCTGTCTACCGCATTGGGGAACTCTGTCTGCCCTTCACCCTTCACTGCTCTAGAAAGCCCCTGCCAGCAACAGGGGTTCCCAGGAACCAAGGCAAACCCAGGAGGCTGCAAGCTTGGCCCTGTCCTCCCTTGACCTTACTGGGGCAGAGGGTCCCACAGATCCTTTCCTGCTGCCTTCATAGAGACTGCCCCTTTTCATACCTTCAGTTTCTGGTGCCTGCTGCCCCCAGGCAGTGGCCTGGCCCTGGCCCCCCAGGGGCCTGGGCCTAACAGTGTCCCCTTCCTTTGGTTCTGCCCCTTACCTCCTCCCTTGCTAGCAACCCCCCCTCCCCAAGTCCAGTCAGTAGAATTAGCCAATCAGAGTCCTGCAAAAGTGGGGCAGAGGGGAGGGCGGGGGAGCAGGGATTAGGGGAATCAGAGGCTAGAGGGAGGGGGTGGGGAGGGCTCAGGCACAGCTGGGGGCAGGGAGCTGGTCCAGAAAGGTCTGGAGGGGTCTCTCTTTTCCACCCACTACTAGGACTGGGTGACCAGGGTGCCTGAGGGAGAGAGGGGGTCAAGGCTGCGGGGCGCTTGGGCTCCAGGTGACTACGGGTTGAAGGAAAGGGCAGGATGCTTGGTTTGGCTCTTGGGCATCTGGGGTCTGTACACCCTGGGTCCATTCCCTCTTCCTCTGTATATCACGTGTCCATTCCCTCAGAGTTGGGATAGGGTAGGGGCTAGGGGGGAGAGAGACAGACAAACACACACACAGAAAGACAGACAAGAGTGACAGCGAACGGGAAAGACTGACAGAAGCAGGAGTGACAGAAAAAGGGACAGACACAGAAAGAAAAGAATAGAGAACAATGGAGAGATGGAAGAGTGAAATGAGAGAAAAAAAACAGACACTCCTGAAAAGCTGGGCACAGAGCAAGAGACTAGGGTAGAAAGACTAAATGACAGAGAACAGAGAGAGCAATACAGGGAGAGAGGAGACAGACAGATTGATAGGGCAGTTCAATCACCTCCCCTTCCTGGTCAGTCCCCTCATGGCTTCTCCTCTCTGCGCCCCACCCCGCTCCTGCCTGGCACACAAGACCAGGGCAGCCTTAACGAGCCCCGGGTGGCATCAGGAATGGTGAGAGAAACCTGAGTGCTCCCAGAGTCCCCGGCACCCAGCAGCCACCCTTAGCAGCTGGCTTGGGGTTGGCACTTGCTCCGCCCCAGAGCCCCAGACATAGCAGCTCAGCTCCTTGACCCTTTCTGGGGCTCTAGGCCCCCACCCCTCAAATACCCATCTCAGATGAGAGAGCCGAGTCCCAGAAAAGGCAATATACTGAGGAAGCTGTCAGGTGCCAGGCAGCAAATCCTGAGTATTATCACATTTCAGCTCTGAGGTAGTGGCAAGTCTATGGAGTAGCTAATACTATATATTCTATTTGATGCGTGAGGAAAGTGAGGTTCAGAGAAGTTGAAAAATTTCACTGATGTCACACAGCTTATAAGTAACCAAGCCGGGATTTAAATCTAGAGCTATTGCCTTTCTGTAGCAAATTCTTTCTCTGCCATACAAACCCAAAGGGCTCTAGTCTAACTGAAGCAGGGGCCTGAGCGCAGGCTTTTGTCTTGCTCAAGGAGAGAAAGGGAAGAGCAGGTTCCAGGCACTCCCTGGGATTGGAGGAAAACAGGGAGCAGCCACTCAGTTTCCCCTGGCAGCAACTTATCTTTTCCACAGACATGGGCCTTGGGGGGAGGAGTGGGGGTAGAGAAAGGAGAGGGGAAGTGGGAGGAAGGGGTAAAATGAGGATGAAGAAAGGGAAGTAAGCAAGGTAGGCAACTGGAGATTCACTGTCTCCTCAGATTCCAGGGTCCAGTCCACTCAGATCTAAAGTGGGCTCTCCCCACTTTAGAGGGGCAGATAGCAACTTAGATGACAAGTGGGCAGAAGCAGACTCGTGGCAATCCTCAGTTCCCTCCCCTCACCCTTTTATGAGATTAATACTAGTTGCCACTTTTTTGAGGGCTTCCTATGTGCCAGGCCTTTTACACAGTCTCCGTGCAGAGGGCACCACTGCTCACTAGTTGGGTGATGGACTAGCTAGTTCCTCAGACTCTCTCAGTCTCATTTGTCATTTGTCAAATGAGAACAACAGTATCTGCCTTGTGGAGTTGTTGAGATGATTGGACAAGTCCACATAAAGTACTGACATGCCACAAGGGAGCTCAATAAATGTTTGCTAAATAAATTAATCCTCATTTTATAGGTGATGACAATCAGCTCAGAGAGGGGCAGTTATTTGACTAAGGTCACACAGCTAGTGAGGGATTTGAATCTGTCTGTCTGGCTCTAGAGACAGGGCTTGCAAGCACTACACATTTCTGGGTAGACTAGGGAGGTGAGGGGGAAAAGGTAGGATTATGGTAAGGTCTGGAAAAGCAGGAAACTCGGTAGGAAATCCAGGGCTTCTGACATTTGGCAAGGTGAAGGCTTCAGGCAGGTTTAGGGGAGGGGGTGGAGAGCAAACTGGAGTGTGTATGCATAAGCATGTCACACACATGTCAGGCAGGGCAGGGAGCAGTTGGGGCTTGGCTGGGACAGGCCACTCCAGAGGGTAACTCATTAGAGTAATTACCTTCAACAGATAGAGCCCCACCCAGTTCTGTGAGGAACTGCCAAATCCTTTATTAAAGACAGTTTCCAACGAACTTTAGAGGGGTGAACTCTCAGACCCTTGGATGGATGTTATCTGTCCATTTCGGTGCCCTAGCTAGTCTGAGGCGCTTTGCTTCTGCTTAGGTTTCCCCTCCAGCACCAAGCCACAGCTGGCTCCTTCCACCTCGCTGAGGTCTGGTCTTTCCCTCCTTTCTTCCCATGAAATTCTGGCCAGGTCTGAGTCTCAGCCTCTTGGCCATCGTCGGTTCGGCCTGGGCTTTTAAGCCCTAGTGGTAAAGAAGGGGAGGATCTACCATGAGCTGGCTCAGGAAGTGGCCCGTCTGGGTAGGATCAGGAGCCAGGAAAGGTGTTAGGGTAGGGCTGTGGGTTAGTGTTGGTCTGGAGAATGGTCCAGGATGAGATTCAGATTAGACAGAGGTATCAGGATTAGGGTTGCAAGTTGTGTTAGGGCTCGAGGAGGTGAAAAGCAGATGGTCAGCACTGGGTTAAAATGGGAATTAGACTCTGGGGCCAAAGGGGAAATTGGATTGGAGTCTGGACTGGGATCTCATCTCTAATCCATCTCTTTTTTTTCTTCAGGCCTTTTGGCCTTTTCCCCCTCCCCAGAAATGCCTAATATTGGGAGCTGAGGAGAGAGGAGCCTTGAACCAACCCCTGGCTCTTTTCTTCTTGACCAAACTCCATGTAAACGTCCCCTTCTGCCTCAATTTCCCCCATCTTGGCAAGAAGCAGGCTGAGGGCTGGAAAGGCTTTGAAGTCAAAGATGAAAGCAAGAAGGGGGTGATTATGAACAACTACTACTCAAAACATCATCCCTAACAACCCCTGCATAGAGGTGGGCGGGGATATGGCTAAGGAGGAGGTGGCCAGGAAGGGAAGAGAGGAACAAGTCCTGGGACATCTTCGCAACCTGATGGGGAAGGGCTCTCCCCCTTCACCACACTAGGGGGCCCAGCTAGAGAGGACAGTAAGAGAGACCTGCAACTGGGAAACTGAGCCCAGAGCTACCACCTGAAACCGGGGCTGCAGGCAGGTTGGGCCTCCCTGGCCGGGCAGGGCCATCACGCACAGGAACTCAGTACAGATCTCAGCATTCATAACCTGAACACCTTCCAACAGGCCCTGAGGGTGGGGCCTGAGCCCAGGCTGGCAGGTTCCTCCCTACCCCAGGCTGGCAGGTAGGTGGGCCACCAGACTTCCCTTCTGCGGGGTGGGCACAAGGGGGGAGCTAATGACAGTGTCCTCCAGGGAGCTGTGGGGCAGGTCTAATCGGTGGATCCAGGCATTCTGCCTGTAATGGGATCCTGGTCGGGCTTGAGCATGCCTCTGGGGCGCTCTTTAGGGCCTGCTGACCAGGGGGACTGTGGCCTGTTCTGGACAAGGATGCTGCTGCCTCGGGCCTGTGCCCAGGTGAGGCCAGAAAACAGGGATTGCACAGCTTGGACGAATGTGGATCCTATGCTCCAGGGACGAGTCCAGGGTGTGTAGGTGAGGGTCACTCTAGGGTAGTCTTCATAGGTGGGTGAGAATCTCTTCCCTGCTAGAGATACCCTTGGGAAGGAGGCAGGCACCCAGTCAGTCATGCCTCAGTTCCCTCATTTACTTACTAGATGCGATGAGTGCCAGGTGGAGGAGGTCAGATGTAAAGTGATAAGAGTGAGGAGACACAGGAGGGGGAGAGAAAGAGAAGGAGGAAGGCTCTAAGAAGGAAAGACCACTAGTGGGAAGTCAACAGGGGTCAAATGAAAGGAGAAAAGCAAAAGAGCCAAAGAGGCAAACAGCAGAGGGCTGAGGCAGGAGCAAGGCAAGCCCTGGGGCACCAGAATGGAACCAGGTGTCCCCAGTGGGGGGCGGGGACACCACAGGTGTCAGGGCCTGTTTGGGGTGGGGGGGGGCCTCCCACCATAAATAAGGACCAGGAACTGACCTTGCCAGGGCAGAGGTCAGAGGTCAGAGTAGACCTTAGGACTATTTGGCAGCAGGGGCCTGGAGCCCAGCGGATGAGTCCAGCACACCGCTCATCTGACCCTCTCCTCCCCCACCCGGGGCTCCCTTCAGATGTAGGTCATGAGGATGGGGTGGCTGTGGCTGAAGGGCTGTCAGAGCCCCGCAGGAGCTCCCCTCCCCCATCCTTACTCTCTCCATTGCCCCTTCCTCCTCTGGTGCCCCCCACCCAAGGCAGGGGTGGAGGTGGGGCTGGGGCTGGGGCTGGGGTTGGGGGAAGAAGGAAGGAGGAAGCCGGGAAGGGCCCAGGCAGCCAAAGCAGGGAGAGAGAGGGGCAGGTCCCGGCGTGTTTGGGCAGGATGGCTGCGGAGACCGGATGGGAACCGCAGGGGCCCTGGGATAGACAGTTTCCCACCCGTCTTCTCCCCAGCCCCCTTATCTCCAGCCTTCTGGTTCCCACCTCCCACCACACACACCTCGAAGCTACACCCACCATTTCTCCCCCGGCCCGCCCCCCACTTCCTCTTTCCCTCTTATCCTGGGCCCAGAAGGATGTCGGAGTGCCAGAGCTAAGGGTGGGGAAAGGCGCTGGGGGTGGGGGAAACGGGTCAGAACCTTTCCCTCAACTCCATCAGGCCAGGACCAGCCCCCTCCCCGCAGTCTCTGGTAGACTGTCATATAATATTCATGAGTCTTATGAATACGCAATAGTCTCATTATGGGGCGGGGGTCTCACTCAGCTCTGCCTGCCCCTTTACCACTCCCTAGATTACCGAGAGAAACTGCAGCTTGGGGAAGAGGGGACCCCAAATGTGGAGCCAGATGAAGGGGGAGGGGGAACCGGTCGCGGACGGGCGGCAGCAGTCACCGCGGTGCCGGGAGGTTGGAGGGGGGGTGACCTACTGAGAGGGACCCAGGAGCCTGGAGTCGCAAAGCCCACTCACCGAGGATCATGCTGGGGACCTAGGCGCCCAGGGTTCCGCGTCGCTCTGTCCCGGGGGCCGTTCTGGTCAGGCTGGGGGTACGGGGGGGAGGAGTCGGGGGAGGAGCACTGGCCGGCCTAGGCGGAGCGGGGGCGGAGCCCGCAGCAGGTGAAGACGCGAGGACGGGGGACGGGGACACGCAGGGCTCCATAAGGTGGCGTCCAAGCGGCTCCTCGCTACCTCCTGCTTTCGCTTCCATTTGATGCCCTGGGTCTCCTGGATTTACGGTGTCATTACAGACAGGGCTAGGGAAGAAGACATCTAGAGGACGGTGCGAGGTGATGGAGGAAGCTGGAAACTAAGATGCCTGGGGTTCTGGGAAGGGCTGCGTGTGGGCTGATGTAGGGAGGGGATGCCTAAGTCCGCTGGGGAGGAATGGGTCCTAGGCTGGGTGTCACCTGGGTGCTCTCCAAAGTGATGGGCTGGGCAGGGTTGGGGGCTGGTGTGCGCGGAGAGAATGTTTGGATTCTAGTTTGTTTCTCTCACTCTGGAGCAGGATGCCTGAGGGCTGAGTCTCAGATGAAATATGGGGTTGAAGGTGGATGGCCAGATTGATCCATGGCTGGTGGCCGAATTCCTATGTCCTTAGGGAAGGTCTGAGTGAAGAGATTGCAATCAATGCGCCCAAAAAGGTGGAAATAGAACCTTGCAACTGAGATCATTAGGGCAACCAGAAGATAACAGAAGAGTTAGAACTAAGGTTCAACCTTGTAGTGATAACCCGGACTGGGGGTGGGGACAGTAGTATCTATCCAGGGCTTGAACCCAGGGCGCTAAGGTTAACGGATTGAAGAGGACTGAGGGGAGGGTGGAGGATAGGACAGAATGTATGAACTAGGGAGAATGTTGGGGGGAGGCAGAGTACAGGACTCTGCATTTATTCTAAGGACCAACAAAGGGACCTAGCTGGAGGGACGCTAGCACAAGGCTGGAATGGAGTCTGGTACTCTGGGAGGTGTCCAGGAGAAGATGCAGCTGCTGTAGCCTGGACCTGTCTATACCTGCCCCAAGAGGGAGAGTGGCAGGAGGACTTCCCAGAATGCCAAGCAGCCAGCATCAGGTCAATCCCAGCCAGAGGGAAAGGAGGTGTGACTGGGAACTAGATAGAACATTTAGGATTTAGGAAGGGCTGTGTCAGGAAGAGGTCAGTGGAAGGGTGGCGGGACAGGAATCTTGGAAGGGGAAAGGCCTGGGGACTGGCATTCCTGAGTTCTACATGGAAGTTGGGACAAGCTGGCTTATTAAGGTACAGGAAGTTCAAGTTCCTGCTCCTGGGCCTCAGCAGTCTCTTGCCCTCACCCCACTGATCTGGTTTGAAGAAAAGATCTGTTTCTGCACCTGCCAAGATGTTTCAGCTCAGGGGCAAAAGAATGATGAAAGTGCCAATGCCTCGGTCTTGTTCTGATCCAGAGGATGGCCTTGCTGCCCAAGTCTGGCCTTGGGGGAGAATATGGGCTCTCCGAGCCCAGCAGAGGTCCCCTTGCTCCAGATTCAATCATGCCATCCAACCCTAGCATTACAAAGCCTCCCCAGACCTTGTCATCCACCCCCACACATATACTCCTCACATCTTCCTATTCTTTCTCCTCCTGGGTGGACTCCAAGCAAATAAAGAGTTGGCATCAGGCGTGGCTGATTGGTGAGAGACCCCTTTGCCCTCAGCCTTGTCTACCCTCTCACACTGTCCCAGAGACTGAGTTAGGGAGGTCTCATAAGAGGGGTTACTTAGCTTACCCAGGGGGAGGGAGCTGGCTGGAGGGCGGGGTGACCTTGCAGGCAGCTGGGGGGGTAGTGTGTGTGGCGAATTCATTATTGATGAGTCCTGCACCCCAGGCTACTAATGAGCCCAGGCCGGCTGCTCTAATTGATGTCAAGAAACTTGAGACCCCCAGATCAGCTTCCCGTCTGCCAGCTGCCTCTCCTGAACCCCCTCCCCCTCCCTGCACCCCCAGCTGCTGTTCCCTTCCCAGGGCCTTTTTTCCATCTCCACCAGCACAGATAAGGATAGGACTCAAGCCTCCTAGACCCCCACCTTCATGTCCCTCTGGATCACTTGTCTCAACGATGGGAGGCAGACATACTCTGGAGGGGCTGGAGGATTTGGAAGAGGAAACAGACCAGAGCCAGAGAATTACAGTTCAGGGACAGAGAGTCTGGTGCTAGATTACATCTTTGGCATTTCTGAGCCCAAGGAATTCCTTTCTTACGTTGTGCATTCTCAGGAAAGACCTTGTCACTCTCTGAGGCTCAAAGGTACAGGCACTACATACTGGTAGGCATACCCCTCACACCAGCCCATTTCCCCTCCTCATTTCCTCCTCAATACTATAAGAAATCTCAGGGGGAAGCCGGGATGGCTCAGTGGGTTAAGCGCTCACTTTGCAGCGCCGGGGACCGGGGATTGAATCCCAGCCCCCGCCCGTGTGCGGAACCATATGCTAAACTGGGAGCTCCCCTAGTTCAGTTCTCTGTCTCTGTATCTCTTTCTCTCTGTGAAAAATAAAAAAAAAAGGAAATCTCAGATTTGGCCCCTGAAGTTTGGCTGATGCCACTCCCATCCCTCTCCCAAGGAAAGTAAAGGATTTCCTTCCTTGAGAATTCCCAGTGCCTTGTGATGCCATAGCTGCCATCCTTACAAGTACTGGGTGGCTCTTTGCCTCATCAGATCTTTCTCCCTCCCTGTGATTGGAGTGTGGGGCAGGCTTGGTTTCTCAAGAGGTATTTTGAGGGGATGCAGGCAATGCTAGGGAGGAGCCTAAGTTCATAATAGTCCTTGTGATGGGAGAAAAGGGTGAGGTGGATCTCACACCCTCCCTTCTCAAAATTCTCATAAATTTGTGGCTATGCTGCCATCTGGTGGCTGAATTCAGCCCTAGCATGACATGGACATCTTTGCCTTCAACCATCCCATCTTTCTTTCGGCACATTAGGGCAGGCATTGAGGAGACAAAGGACCCCAAGGGGCTTCCACACTTTGATTTCTCTCCAAAGACCTGAACTTGAAGGCATGTTGGTTGAGGGCTTTCAGTTGCACAAAGCTGAATTTGACTCTGCTCTGGTACTCACTGTGTGACCTTGGGCAAGTTACATAACCTCTCTGGACTTCAATTTCCCTTGGTGTAATTCAATTACACCTTGGTGTAAACGAGGTTAATTGTACTGACTTCACAGGATTATTAATAGGAATTAAATGAGGTAATGTATATATACTCTTTAACAGCCCCTCTACCCACCAGCATACAATAAAAACCAAACCCTGATTTCTTCTGATTTAGTTCTGTGGCTTTTTCTCTCAGCTCATTTCATTATTCTGATTTAGGAAAGCCCAGGTGAGTCTTCTGGACCATCTTCACCCACTTTAAACCTGGACCTCCCGCTTTGCATTGTCCCCTAATCCTCACAAACAAGGGATTGCTTTTCCTTCTCGGAGGTGTTGGGAATCAGATCTGGAGGGGCTGGGTGATGAGCAGAGGAGTTAAGCCTTCCTCTCACTCCTTCCATCATCTCACCTAAGAGAAGGGAACCTCAAATCTAACAGTTCCTAGCTCCCAGTGCAAAGAAGCTACGAGTAACAGGCTTTTCCTACCCACCAAGGTGTGTGGTTCCAGGATGGGTTTGAAAGGAGCAGAGTAGGACAGATTCCAGCTCTGGTCAGTGGGGGCACCAGGCCGGGTTTATTGCACTTGCAACAGAGTTTAAATAAGTCCCGGGTGTCCGGAGCTGAGGGGAGGGGAGGAGAAGGGAGGGGAGGGAGAGGGAACAGCGTCAGTGCAGCTGGTGGGCAGAACCCAAATCCTGCAGGTCCAGGGCAGCGGGTCCCTCTTTCTCTAGGGAAGGGGACTGGGTGGGCCTGCCTTTGGCCAGGCTGAGGTTCCAGATCTGTTGCTTTCAGGATTCTGGACAATTCCTGACTTCTCCCAAGTCAGAGGTGGATTGGGCCTCCAGGCCCAGATCTGAAGCATGTTCAAATGTAGTCCTGGATCTGCCTGGTTAGGTTGCCAACATCTTGAGTCTGGGTCCCAGATCAATCCGAGTTTGATCTGACCCCATTAGAGTTCTGATTTAACCTTGGAGCTGGTTCTGGGCCAGCATCAATCCTTGTTTGGGATCTGTCCTGAGCTGGTCCTAGGGCCCCATCCACGGGTTAGTGTTCCTTGTTGGCCCATCAGGGTGGGGACTATCCAGAGAGGCCAGGTCTCACTCCCCAGGTTCAAGGTTCTTAACTGAGGGCTTCCTGTGGATCTCTGGCAGAGCCGAGGACACATCTTTGCAGGCTGGAGCTAGATAGGAAGTCCTGGTGGCAAGTCTGGCCCAGAGAACTGAGATTGGATTCCCCAGTTCTGGTTCCAAGTTGCTTTTAGGAAACTCCAAAATACAAAGGCTGCGGAGAGGCTGGGGCCTCTGTCCCTAGATCTGAGTCCCCCCATCCATGAGGAGGGCATGTGTAAACAAGGGTCCTTCACAGTGCATGGAGGGTGAGGATCCCCAGCCCCTCACCTCCTGGCTCTGGCCCTTCAAGTATGTCTCTGGGTTGGGGAGAGGAGTTTCTCCCCTGGCCCTCAGCACCTTCAGGAAGCACCCAGCCCCCTCCCTGTCAGTAGACTGAGGGTGCGGGGGTTGGGCCTTCAGGATTGGGAGTCTGGGATCTGGAGGAGTCAGGCATCCGAGGTGGCTGGAGGCTTGAGCTGAGCTTTTTCCATGGCGGTGCCATATGGGAGGGAGCGTTTGAAGAATCCGAGCTAATGAAAAGGGAAGGAGTGAGAGTTGAGATATTCTGGCTCCCATTTCTCCCCAGATCTTACCCCAGGAGGGAATGAAGAAGCCTCCAGTGCTTCCAATCTCCTCATCTTGCAAAAGTGGCCTAAATTCAGGCTGTTAAGTCTACCTCTCCAAGAGGTCCAATGGGCCAGGAGTGCTAAAGTGGTGGGTACCATGGGATAAGGGGGTCTTTCACCAGATCCATAAAAATGCCCTGCTAAGCCAGGGGTAGCAAATAGGTTTGAAGACAAGTTTCAAGTCCGATTGGCTGCCTCTTGAGAATTCTGAGGCTGTTTCTAGGGTATGATCAATTAGTGATGGCTGCCACAGGTTTTTGGAAGTGACAGGACAAATTCCATATATTTGCCACCTGTGAGTGGTAAGGATAGGCAAACTTATTACCTTGAGTCACGAGATTCTAAGACAGGAGCAGTAGACTGAAGGGAAAGATCTATAGGCAGGGTAAGGATGAGATGCATGTGGCCAGGCCACAGATGGAACATATGGCTGGAGAATTGGTCTGGAGGTAGATGCTTGGGATTGTGCTGGGTCAAGGGCAGAACCTGATGAGAGGGTAGCCAGGTCACAGGTACGATGTGGCTGACCTTGTAGAGGATGTAGATGAGCAGACCTAGGAGCAGCAGGCCAATAAGGATGGCCAGGATAATAATCCACAGTGGGACACCATGGCTGCCTTCTGCCTTGGTCCACTGCATAGCTGTGGCCACCTAGGGAGCAAATCAGGACAGGTCACTGACAAGCCATTAGTTCTTCCCATCTACACTTGACTCCCACTTGACATTGGACCTAGACCCATACCTCATCTCCCATCTTGGGTTAACAGAAATCTGAACTTCGGGGAAGCTGGGATGGCTCAGAGGGTTAAGTGCTCATCTTGCAGCCCTGTGGTCTGAGGATCGTATCCTGGGCCTGGCCCATGTGGACCCAATATGCTGAACTGGGTGTGGCCTAGTTCGGTTCTCGCTGGGGTGAGCTTCCCATGTAGGAGGTCCCGGGTTTGGCTCCCATCCTGGGCGTGCTTCCCACGTAGGAGGCTCCCAGTTCATGCCCTCATAGACCCATGTACACATGTGAAGTGAAACTATTGAAAACTAATGACGTACAACTATGGAGACCCCCTTCTGTCCCTCTCTCTCTCTGTCAAAAACAATAAAAATAAATCTTAAAAAAAAAGAAATCAAGGGGAAAGCCGGGACGGCTCAGCGGGTTGAGCGCTCGCTTTGAGGCCACGAGGACCGGGGATCGAATCCCGGCTCCGGCCCAGGCAGGACCCACATGCTGAACTGGGGAGTTCCCACAGTTCGGTTCTCTAACTGTCTCTGTCTCTGTCTCTCTCTCTATCTGTCAAAAGTAAAATAGAAATAACTATGCACTGAAGA
>PVKE010012899.1:0-37499 GCA_004027555.1 Craseonycteris thonglongyai
AGGATTGTGAGTGTGCTATTGGGCAGACCACATAACACACTTGTCTAGAATCAACCCCCATTATGGAAAGGTAACAGAGCCTCTCAAAAACTCAGTTAAAAGTCAGCTCTCAGAAACAAAAACATCTGGAGGGTTAGCAGTGATGTTCTGAGACATGCTAATGCACAAACTAACAGCTGACATACAAGTAAAATGATCTTTCTCTCATAGCCAATATATCTGATTCCCAAACCAAGGAAAATGGGAAAGGCATCTTGTTCTACCACATCTAATGAGCTGCTTAATTTTTTTGTTTTGTTTTGTTTTCCATCTCTTCCCTTTTGGACTTTGCTTGTGTGGAGATCTTGGTACCCAAAGGAGACATAATTAAGCCAAGGTGTACACAGAGGTTACATCAAAAGAGTTGCTGATATTGTCATCTAGCCATTTTGGACTCTATATGATAAAAACAGAACAGGCAAACATTGGAATTGGTTTGGGAAATTGATCCTGATTATCAAGGGATTAGAATGGATTGTTGCCAGGTTGGAATGGAGGTGTATTTCTGGAATTACATTAATCCTCAAATACCTCTTATTGCTCAATTATCAATATCCTCTGATAAAATTAATGGAGAGCAGCAGCACACAATGTATGCAGAACCACCAACCGCTGTGGGAACAAAGGTCTGACGTGCTCCTGTGCTGGATGAGGGCAGAGGTAACAGCAAGTGTGGAAGGCCATGCAATTTGATGTAGATAACCATTTCTTGCTTCTTTTTTTACATTTTTATAGTAGATAAGCTTTTATTTTTATTATCTATACTGCCCACCCTAGTTTTTTCTTTTCTTTTTTTATTAATCAAGGGTGTTGGGTTTTGTTAAAATAAAAATGTAGTGGAAAGGTTATAGACTATCGAAATGGGATTACGACTGAACCAGAGGAGAAATCATTAATGGTGATACAGTGAAGTATGAGGCTTCTGGGTGCCTGTTTTCAATTACAGATGCTATAACTGCTTTGTATTACACTTGTTTATTTTTGCTGCTGTTGTTATCAGGAAGCTTACATATGGGGGAAAGGGATGTATATAGAAATTTAATTAAAGAGTTGACTATAGAGAAATAATGTATCGGCTCATTAATACTGCTTTCCTAGCCCTTCCAGAATTCTTTCCTGTATTTCACTGAATGAAATGTTTATAAACAATATCTCCCATTGCCTCTTATAGCTAGAATTTCTGATGTTATTAATTCTCTTTCAGTTCTCCCAGTTATCTTTTCAAAATTTATTTCATATTAATATACATGGGAAAATGACAGGAAGAAAGGAATTTTTTGATGACAGTAATCATTTTCAGGCCTGATGTTCTTAGCCGATTGCTGTTTCAGGAGGCTGGGTTATCACACCTCCTGACTATAGCAGAAGTATCATGCAGTGACTCTGTTATGCAGTGTAGCCTGGTGGGCTTTTATTTGTGTAATTGTAAAATTACAAATTTATTTGGACAACAAAGAGCTATCTATCAATATAATTAATTATGGAATTTTCCCATTTCAATTGCTTTCAAAATTCAACACAATCATTCCTTGTTAAAACTGAAGGAACCTAATATAACTATCACAGGTGTCAAAAGCCAGAAATAAAATATATTTATCATAGTCTAAGGCAACTCCACTGAAATGAGTAGTAGCATTAGACTAGCTCTCATGGGAATATATCCATGCCTTCTTTTGTTAAGAGTATGAAGCATTGAAATAGCTCTAAGCTTTAGGAATATTTAGAAATAAAGCATGCCATGAGACATTATAGGTAGTAATAAAATAAATTCAGGAATTATTTTAAAATTGAAAGCAACAAAGTAAAAATAAATTTTAAAGATATATACAGTATCAAGACATTGTGAGTTTTTCCGATTTATTTATTTGTGCAGCTAATAATAAAATAACTATATCTTCAGAACTGTATTTAACACACACACACACACAGATTTCTTATTAGAAAGTACAAAGGGCCTTTTATTAATAGATTATACAATGTTTTCAAATAATACTCTCATAATTGTTCTGTTGTAGTGAGCCTCACTTGGTCACTGAGTAATTCCCTGAAGTGGGTTACCAGTTACCAGTGGTGTCTCATATAGGTCCTAGCCTATTACCACAATGCTGCCTGGAATATTATCTCCACGCCATTCTTCGTACAGTTTCATGAAACTCCTACCTCCCATCAAACCTCTACTAGTATATCCACCTCGACTTCCTAAGGGGAATTCTGAGTTGGACATTCTGAAATCTCCTAGTTTTGGAGTACCCTAATTGTATGTGTTTTATACACTTACTACAATGTATAATAATTGTTGGCTGGTTTGTTTTTACCATTTAACTAGCATGTCTAATGAGCACATTTGAAAGCTCTTTGCCTCTTATTCAGTACAGTCTCCAGCACAGAACTGGTATTCTCATTGTTCACTGATTTAGTAAAGTGATGACTACTGACTGCATGTATCTTCTTCTTCAGCAACCCTGACTGAACAATGTAACAGTAGTTTCTGTCAATTGAGGACTACCAATCAATTTTTGCATTCAAGCCATCTTTTTTATGTCTTGTGCTAAATCGATTGGTTTGGCTTATAAAGCTCCTCCCTGTGGAATACAACTTCACATGATAGTTTAAGTTGCTGTAACCAGTTCAATGTGTCTACAAGATAAACTTTAGTGACAGAATAATTTGATTAGGGAGGTAGAAGAAAAAAAAGTAAAGGTCATAAATGGGCTTAGATAAAGCCAAGTGGCATTTTGAAACATGATCCAGAAATAGAAATTGAAACTTACCTGAGCTATCCAGTCTCCTAATGTGCATGGCCAATTCAGATGTTGTTAGCATGGGCAAGGTCTCATAGCCCATCCAGGCTATGAAGAAAAAATGAATACAGATTGGGTGGCTTATAAAATTTATTTATCACAGTCCTAGAGGCTAAAATTCTGAGATCCAGGTGTGTGCACGGTCAGGTGAGAACCCTCTTCCAGGTCAGAGTTCTCATTGTATTATCACATGGTACATGGGGACTTGGGAGCTCCATGGAGCCTCTTTTAGAAGAGCACTAATCTTATCCTTAAGAGCTCCACTGCACAACTCTAAGCACCTCCCAAAGGCCCCACCACCCAATACCACTACCTTGGGCATTCGGATTTCAACATATGAATCCAGGAGGTACCCGAACATTCAATATATAGGAAGCATCCACACGAGATTGATTTAAACCTAAAGTTGTGTTATGGTCATGGAAAAAAAAAAGAGAGGATTTCACACAGTACTTCAAATCCAGAAAGGCAAGAATATTTCTCTCTGAGAGCTGTCCAAATACAGCAGGACCTGGTGAGAAATGAAAAGTGTAACAAGCACTCGCTAGGTTTTCAGAAGTGTGACCCAACACTATGGAAAGGCAGCCACTGATATGGTTGAGTTGATCTACTGACAGCCATTCTTTCTTTGAACAGAGTATTGAATAAACAGAATAGAAGCAGATAAGACACCTCTGCTACTCTCTTTATGAATAGTAACAGTTAACTCAAAATATACCATAGTGTTGTGATGCAGTGGTTAATCTACTCTCTGTCCTACCGCGATTGGTTTAAGAATAAAAGTATGATATAGCAAATGGACATGGCCAGTATTTCAAGTAAAGAGAGAATAGGGAATTTTTTTAAACAGACAAAAAGAGACAAGGCTTACAGAGTTGCTACTGCCCACAATTTTGTCTGTGATCTGACAATCTTTCATTTTGGTGTAAAATATATGTCAGATAATTACAAATTGGACGTATTTAAGCAATTATTTAAAATTCCTTACCTATTATCATTAAATATGCTGCTCCTATAAGCAGTAACAATACTAGGAGCTTTCAAAGTAATACTCCTTGAATCCATTTCAACTTGAAGCACATATATGAAATTCAGATAAACTCACACAAATCAAAATAAGTGAACATTTGTGAGTGAGTGTGGCATATATCGGTCTCAAAGCTTTTTTGTACATTCAGAGGAGATTGAAGTAATAGAAAATAAATGAACTAAAGGAAATTTATAAAACTAACAGTATAAATAAAGTAATGCATGCTAAGAAATTATGAGCACTTTTTTTTTTATAGCTCAGAATTATTTTGGAGGACTGTGAATTTTTTCACTGTTGCAGATAGTGAAAGTTATAATTTTATAACTTAAAATTTAAAAAGTGGGCTTTTATCTTATTAAGGTCTTATTTGCATATCTGGTTTTGGTTTAATGAATTACCCATAGAGGCATTCTTACCTCTTTGATCATGGATGTACTTTTCCTTGAGTAGCAATTTTAATACTAATATGTGTGTGTGTGTGTGTGTGTGTATAATATATAAAATATTATATATTATATTATATATAATATATATTGTATATTATGTATAGTATATTATAGATAATATATAATATATATAAAATACATATATAAAATATTATATAGTATATTAGATATAATATTATATAGTATATAATATATATTATATTATATAGAGAGTATATTATATGTAGCCTATATAACATATATAATATGTTATATATAAATATATTTATATTATATATAAATATACTATTAATAATATATAATATATTATATATATAAAACATTATATATTATATTACACACACACACACACACACACACACACACACACAGTATTTTCCGGCGTATAAGACGACCAGGCGTATAAGACGACCCCCTAATTTTACAGTTAAAACATAGGTTTAGGCCTATATTCGCTGTATAAGACTACAGCCTCGGAAGTGGGGGTCGTCTCATAAAGCGAATATAGGCCTAAACCTATGTTTTAACTGTAAAATTAGGGGGTCGTCTTATACGCCGGAAAATATGGTACATATACACTAGGTAAAGAGTATAAGCTTTTAGCTTTAGTTATGACTTCGTCTCTAAATAGCTACTCAAACCAAATAAAAATCACTTTACATCTGAAAAACAACTTACTATCTACAAAATTTGTAGAGGAATTTTAAGTGTTCCTCAACTTCTAAATTATTATAATTATATAAATTATATTATTGGAAAGCCTTAAAATTTTCAATTTGATTATAATGATAGAATAAAACTCTTGATTATGTTGTTGTTTTTCTTCATAACAATATGATCCATGAATAGAAAACATGAATGGCTTAATAATAATAGAGTAAAAGTGAATATTGTATCTGTAGCCTGTTCTCTAGTTTTACTATAGCATATATTCCAGTTTTATTTAATTACATTTTACTCATATATTGAATATACATAAAATATGTACATAATTATATAATACATGGTAATATACATATTATACAATTGCTGGATCCCATAGTAAAGTATGTTTACTTTTGTAAGAAACAACCAAACTCTCTTCCAAAATGGTTGTACCATTCTTCATTCCCACCAGCAAGGAATGAGAGTTCTGTTTCTCTACATATTCACCAGCATTTAGTTTTACCAGAGTTCTGGATTTAGCCATCCAATTAGGTGTATAATGGTATCTTATTGTTGTTTTAATCTGCATTTCATTGATGCCATTATATATGGGGCATTCTTTCATATACTTATTTGCCATCTGTTTATTTTCTTTAGTTATTACCATATTGAAAATAAAATATATAAGAATCAAACCTTTTAAGTAACTATCAAATAGGTGAGCCATCTTATTTCTGTCATAGTATAGTGTCTTTGGCCTACCAAAATTACAATACTTCACTATTTGGAGATGAAATATACTTGACAGCCCTTTTCTGACTTACATTAAAGCAATTAAAAAGTTCCTTTTTAATAACTTCTTAAAGCACACTATATTAAATATATTTTTGTTTTTTTAATAGTTAAATTTATTAGGGTGTCTTTTTTTTAATAGTTAAATTTATTAGGGTGATATTGGTTAGTAAAAATTATAGAAGTTCCAAGTATACAATTCTATATAGTACTTTGTCTATGTGTTACAATATATGTTCACTACCCAGAGTCAGCTTTCTTTCTGTCACCATATATTTAGCTTCTGTTTGTGTCTTTTTACAAGCACAGATATCAGTGGCAATCGTTTAACTCCTTCAACCACACCATTTACTTAGAAATCATTTGACCTCCCTTGTTACACAGATAATGTCTGTAAACAACAGCAAATATTTTGAGATTAATAAGTCAAGGTCATAAGAAATATCACACATTCAACCATCATTGAGATATTAAAAGTAAATATTAATCACTAACTGCTCAAACTGCCTTGATAAACAGAGGAGGCAATGAGATTAAATACGGTAATATAAATCGTGGGGGGAAAAAACAGTGGTGCTAAAAATGAATGCTGGGGAGGCAGGGATGGCTCGGTAGGTTGGGTGCTCACTTTGCAGCGCCGAGGACCCAGGGTTGAGTCCCGGTCCCGGCCCGTGCGGACCCATGTGCTGAACTGGGGAGTGCCCCCAGTTCAGTTCTCTCTCTGTTTCTGTATCTCTCTCTCTCTCTCTCTCTCTCTCTCTCTCTCTCTGTCAAAAATAAATAAATAAAAAAAAAATATTTAAAAATGAATGCTAATTGACTTGAATAAAAATAAAGGCTACTACGAACTGACATATTTCTTCTATTCAGATAATGGTTAAAATATTAAATATGAGCCAAATCTAAAAAGTAAAATTTGCAAAGATAAAGCAAAGGTAGAATGAATTAATATCATTCTAGTGTTGCTTGTTTGCTTTTACAATGCAGCCTGGGTAACAATAAAAGAAGTCAAGGCAAGGAACAAAAAGGCACTGAAACTTCATTACTAGGTTAGATTGTGGGCAGAAACTAAGATGGAGGCTGAGGTCAAAATATCCTCTCATACTGTGGTGAGTTTTGGTGGAATATATTACAGAAAACAAAGCTTTGTAGCTATGTGTATTGAGGTGGAAGATTAAGAATAACCTCTAGATACACATGAGAATCTCCTATGCTCAAACAACAGGCTAATAAAAGATTTTTAAATGCACAGGAGTCAACACTCATATTTATGGATCATGCCTAACCTGAAAAATCAGTGTCAGTGCAATTGAATTATTTTACTTACATCTCAGCTCAAGGTTTTTGTGTCATAAAACAAACAACAACAACATCAACAAAACATGCAAAAGTTACTCATGTTTTTTAAGGGGTTGGGGACAAATTATAAAATTGGATAAATGTAGGAGTTAGAACTAGTGCTGCTTGCTCAGTTTTTTCTTTTTCTCTTTGGAATTATTTCAAAGATACCATTTTCTCTTTTCCTCCACCCCACGAGTTTAAATTATTGTGAAAACTCTACCCTATAACAAGAAGCTCACAGTTACTCAGTCAACTCCTAAGGTGACACTGCTTAAAACTATTTATGCAAAACCTATAGGCTTTTTAAATGTAAAACAGAATAAGTACATTCTTCAATAATTTTGGCTCCAAGTCAAGCTACGACCAATCACTGTTATAACACATTAACAGCAGCATTATTTAATTTGAAACGTTTGGTATGAGCTGGTTATCTGCTGATTTGTTACCTCCAGTAAGCCTGTTAGAAAAAAAAAATAGGGTCAAATACGTGACAATAGAAGGAAAACTGAGTCCATTGCATAGTGAGGTGGTGATAATACCATTGGGTTGAACACACAATGCGATATATAGATGCTGTATTATAGAATTGTATACAAACCTATATAATTTTACTAAGCAATGTCACACCAATAAATTTAATAAAAAGGTAATTAAAAATAAAAGAAAATAAAGTAAAAGAATAAAAAGGCACTGAAAAAGGCAATTGAAAAAACTCAAAATGTAAAATACACATTATTTAAACACTGATGTTATGGTTGAAAATATTTAAATCAATTTCTTTCATTGAGGATTAACTGTAACAGCAATTGCTCTCCCACCATAAATATACAGAAAGCTGGGAGAATACACAGGCAATGACTGTTTTCAGAATGGACACCATGTAGCAGAGGGTGGTGACCCCTGAGGAGGGCGATTACTTCTGGGCGATAGCCTGAGGAGTGCAAACCAGAACATCCAGACAGTCTTTTGGAGTCGAAGAGACAAAGACCATACCTGATGAAAACTAAAAGCTAGAATATGCTGGGCGCAGTATCAGCAATGGGGCAGCTAAACAGAGTGAGCTCCAGAGATCTGAGTCTTGGAGAACTATCCTGTGCATAGAATTAGGGCTTGAAATTCCTCAAGATCAAGGAACAAACCACCAGAAAATAGAAGGTCAGACCATTCTCAGTGCTCATAGGGCTGAGAAGAGTCTACCAGCAGCAATAAAGAAAGCTCACAAAGACAAGATATGGAGATCAGAGACTTCCAAAGGGTCTTACCCTAGTACAGAGGTTAGATTAGTCCTACTGTAAGGAAGACTGTTTAGACACCTCTAAAAATGCTTAAAAGCAAATCTTTAAAATACAAAACTGGCTGTAACTAACTTACATGTGTGCAAAAATATTATATACTCTTTGAATACAGCACTCAAAACACAAAATCCATGATGTACAGCATAAAAAAAAATTAACAAGTAAAAAAGCAGGAAAATGGTAAAATATAAAAGAACAAAAATAAGTTACAGCAATTACAGAGAAGATGAATACTATAGAACATCTATTATGAGTATCACTGCCATGTTCAAAGAATTAAAGGAAAGTTTGAACATGATAAAGAAAAAAATGGAAGATAAGAAAAAGCATAAATGTCATAAATGGCAAATAGGTAGGTGTATAAGACACAGTGTTCCTTATTTTAAAAGCTTTAAAAGATAATTGACTCTTTATTATGGGTTCTATAGCATAAGTTTAAGTATTTTTGAAGCCAAAAATTGCACAAATGATAAGAGTGGGAAAATGGAAATATACTATTACAAGGATCTTCACCACACATAAAGCATATTATTTTAAAGTAAACCTTATAAGATAAAAATATATTTTATAAATCCAAGAGCAGCCACTAAAAATAAAAAATGTTCTAGTTAATAAGCCAATAATGAACATAAAGTGGAATCTATCAACATTCAACTTAAAAGAAGAAAGAAAAGGAGAGAAGAATGAAGAAAAAGAGGTGCACCAAAACAGAAAATAGAAACAAATGGTACATTTAAAATCATTTGCCTAAATGTAAGTGGTCATGACACAAACTATTCATTATAAACATAATTAGAGCTACTAATATAATTTAATATCTCTGTTATTCACATTGAGAAATAAAGAGGTTCATTTAACTTTAAGATCTTATTTTATTTAAACAAAATTTAAAAATATTATCTCAATACATAATCAGCATAAAACTCATTAACCACATGTTTTACATTTTATTCTACATCACTGAAATCTGGAGTGTATTTTACACTTATAAAACATATATCAGATACCGATTCAGCAACGTTTCAAAGTCAACAGTCACATGTGTCTACAGTCTACCTCATTGAAGAGTGCAGGTCTAAACATAGTCATCAAAAGAGAGACATTGTCAAGGTACAAATTATTTAAAAAGGTCAAACTCTACGGCATTCCTAGAAAATGATTAAAAATATAGATACAGATAGAATAAAACTAAAAGATAAAAAATACAATATATATACCAGGCAAATACTACCCAAGAATGCTGGACTCAATATATTATATCAGATAACCTAGATCTCAGAACACAGCATACTACTAGGGATAAAGTGAGGTATTTCATAATGAAAAAAAAATTAATTATCCAATACCTAGAGAACTAATTTTGTTAAGTATCTAATAACATAGCCTCAAATAGATGATGAAACAAAAACCAAAGTAAACTCCTGAAGTAGGTGCTTATAAGATGCTTATGAATATGTGTTTGCTTCATCCACGAAGACACGCAAATGGCCAACAGACATATGAAAAAATGCTCACCTTCATTAACTACTAAGGAAATGAAAATCAAAACCACAATGAGATAACACTTCACACCTGCTAGAATGGCTATAAGCAACAAAACAAAGAACAAGAAGCGTTGGAGAGGCAGTGGAGAAAAAGGAACCCTCCTACACTGCTGGTGGGGATGTAAATTAGTGTAACAGCTTTGAAGACAGCATGAAGATTCCTCAGAAAATTGGAAATGCAGCTACCCTAAGACCTGCAATCCCCCATCTTAGGATCTACCCCCAAAACTTGAAAACTTTACTCCATAAAAACATGTTCCCCAATGTCCATTGCAGTGCTGTTCATGGTGGCCAAGTCATGGAAACAGCCAAAGTGTTCTTTGATAGATGTCTGGATAAAGAAGCTGTGGTACATTTACACAATGGAGCATTACTCAGCGATAAGAAAAGATAAAATATTGCCATTTGCTAAAATGTGGATGGAGCTTGAGAGCATCACACTAAGCAAAATAAGCCAGACAGAAAATGCTAAGAACCATATGCCTTCACTCATATGTGGAATATAGAACTGAAAGCCACAGAGAAACACAATTTCATGTGTATATATGTATAGACACACATATAAAAAGAGAAAGTTT
The DNA here is from genome assembly GCA_004027555.1 of Craseonycteris thonglongyai. Lineage (NCBI taxonomy): Eukaryota > Metazoa > Chordata > Mammalia > Chiroptera > Craseonycteridae > Craseonycteris > Craseonycteris thonglongyai. Next base: position 10,512 of record PVKE010012899.1, read on the forward strand.
TATTTTTTTAAATCTTAATGTATAAATACATAGTCCATATAGCAACAACATTTATTTCACACGTAATGGCATCATTCATCCAAAACGTCACCTATTCTAATCATTGAAGATAACAGTGCATTTATACCTGATTTTATTTGTTTATTTATTTTTATTTTTTTATTGTTTTTGACAAAGAGAGAGGGAGAGAGAGAGAGACAAAGACAGAGAGAGAACTAAACTGGGGGAACTCCCCAGTTCAGCATATGGGTCCGCATGGACTGGGGCTGGGATTCGATCCTCGGTCCCCGGCGCTGCAAAGTGAGAGCTTAACCCACTGAGCCATCCCGGCTTCCCCCCTGATTTTAATAATGAACATTTTTAGTGCTTTTCTTTGTCCAAACTCTCTTTGTCCTGCATAACAAGGTATCCTAGTAAAGTGTGCTTTCTACATTCTTATCCATGAGCTCCTATTATTTGCATTTTCTTTTTTCATGTTTCATTCATAGGTAAATCAGTCATTGATAACATAGATTTTAATGAGTAGACCTATATAGCTTCACGTATCTGTTCTATTTCAGTTTCTCCCATAGAGGCTGTTCCTATCAATATATTATTTTGAGAGGAATAGATAAGAGAATGAAAGAAACTATAATCCAAGCATATATTATCATAAACAACAATTAATTATATGAAAATATAATAATATCCTGTGAGATTTATAAAAATTTACTCCATAAATAATAATTGAAAAAACAAATAATATAATAAGAAATAGTGATAAAAGAATGAAAAACTGAAAATTGTTAAAGGTTTATTGCAGATACTAAAGTTATAATTCTTAGAATTTATACAACGAACACAGATATGACTACAAGCATAGCAATTGGTCTGTGAGTTATACATGGGAGCTGATCGTCTATCATTGTCCAAGATATTACAAGCATGATTCATTTTGACAGTGGAATAAGAACTTTCTCAAATGGCCTTTTAGTTACAGATATATCAGGTAGTCTACAGCTCGCATCAATAACTTAAATGAAAATCGTCAGTACTTCACAAGTAAGGCACAGCATAAATATACAAATGCAAGACTACTGCACTCCATTTTTCCTAAGATTATGAAAGATTTTATAAATTATAATTTATAGGTGTTATTAAATTATCAACCTCTTATCCATTTATATTGCCCAGAAGTGAAATTACATAAGCTGATCACTTAATTGTTTAATAAGCATGTTATAACTCTAAATTAGATGTATTTTGAGCATTACATTGTAAAATAAATGCAAAATATCAATTACAACTATGTACCATTGAAATATTTAATATCTGGGGGAAGCCGGGATGGCTCAGTGGGTTAAGCGCTCACTTTGCAGCGCCGGGGACTGAGGATCGAATCCCGGCCCTGGCCCGTGCAGAACCATGTGCTGAACTGGGAGCTCCCCCAGTTCAGTTCTCTCTCTGTCTCTGTCTGTCTCTCTCTCTCTCTCTGTCAAATAAAAAGGAAAAGAAATATTTAATATCAGGATTGAAAACCTAAAACAGCAAGTGTGTTTTAATGAAATGCAGACATAAATTGGTTGGTAGAAAATTATATTAGCAGACAGAAATACTCTGTGTCAAACCCTCAGCTCAGTGCGATAACATATTGTCTTATTACAGCCTCACAGGGAACACTTGAAGTATATAATTATACCCATTTTACGTACCGTATGAGTAAACTGATGCTGAGAGGGTTTAGGTAGCTTGCACAAAATCACACTCTTTTTTTCTAAGAGTAATTTTCATACATTTCAAGTCTACTCTGTTACCTCTGTCAGAGAAAAGCAAGGAAGTTCATGCAGCATCAGTCTCTCCTACACTCCTGAGGTAGCCCTTAACATTGCACACTTAGTAGCAGACTGAACTGTCTATGCTAGAAATTCCATCCAAAGTTTGACTTTTCTGGGTAATAGTGAGAGAGGAATGGTAAAGTTGTCTCTACTTGTTGGTTCCAGAAACAATCTCTTATACTCTATGAAGTAGGATGGGTAATTTTTTACATCACTCTAAATACATTAAATTTTTCAGATAGTATTTATTCATATCTTATAATATTAAAAGAACAAAAATGTGTATCAATAATAAAAAAAAAGTTTATGCCTGCTAGATGTTTCTACATCATGTGTTCTGTGATATCACCTTGGCTTGGTGCGCTCAGGGCAGTTTTATAGTAGACTACAGGGACTTCATTAGTGCCTTTCCCAGTTCAGCCTCTAGAAGTCCCTGGTAATTCTGGATGACTGAACTTATGCTTACATCTGAGAAATCTGGAAAGAAGGAATTCTATTCACAGGTATAAAATCTCTGATTGAAAAATGGTTGTAGTTGTATCTCTCTCTCTCTCTCTCGCTCTATTCCTTCATTCTAAGACTTAGTTCTAAATTCTTGCAAGAAGACACATACTCATATAGTATATACATCTGAATTAATCATTTGAGTTAATGACAATGCAAAGACTATATAACAATATAAACAAAGCATTAACTTCAGGGTCTGAAACGCCATGTTCTGAGTCTCGTTTGTCTTGTATAAATAAATATGGGACTTCCAGCTGGTTAGTTTCCTTTTCAGAGTATGTTCACTGACATAAAATAGAAAAGGTATCATGTATAATTGTTGGTGTCTCTGAAAATTAAATAAAATATGTAAATATCTTGGCTCCTAACAAGGGCTCACAAAATAAGTTTAAATTCTTTTTTCCTTTCCTCACCATTAAATGACTAATTAAATATATTACAGGTTACCCTAAAGAAAATATATGCCCCTTTAAGTCAGAAAATATTTAAAAAAAAAAAGAATTTCTACTTGACCATAAACTAGACAAAATAGATGAGTGATTAACTTAAAACTTTGGATCAGTGTAAGGAATAAAGTTTTGTTCTATTGTTAACCATTTCAGTTTTCACAATAGTGTTTATGCACATCTTTTGCTAAATAGTCTATCTTAAGATGCAAAAAATTTATTGATCTCTCTAAATGAAACACATGGTCGCTGACTTATACATGGTTTTTTTCAATTACAAAATTTATACTTACTGTGTTGAATATTATCAAACTGCAAAACAATACGTTTTCTAGTGTAATTACCTAAATGATCACTTAATTGTTACACACAGTATTATATACATTTTACTTGATAGCTGATTTTGTATCCTTAAACTGTATAAATTATCCCTGGTAAGATGATTTCTCCCTGTTAAAGTGGGTTCTTTGCCAATATCATGTTTAAAACAGGGTTCAAGTTCAGTTGTGTGAGGCATCCCTTGAGATGATAATGCATACATAATCTGTGATGCTTCAGGCATAGTCTTGGCACCTAGAAGCTTGATAGTTAGCTCATGATGCCTGGTCAAAAAAACACAAAAAACTACTGAAGAACCAGGTTTGCTGAATGATAGCAATATTTATGTAGAATAACAAATTCATTAAATAAAATATAAGACATAACCATTAATATTGCATACCCAATGTTACCTTTAAGATTTATTTTTATTGTGTTTTGACAGAGGGAGAGGGACAGAGAGGACAGAGAGAAGGGGGAGGGTCCAGAGCAGTTCAGCATATGGGTCCACCTGGGCCAGAGCCAGGATTCGATCCTAAGTCTCTGGGGCTGCAAAGCGTGTGCTTAACCACTGAGCCATCCCAGCTTCCCCCAGTGTTACCTTTAGAGACATGTTATTTATGGGGCCTGACATTACTTGAAAAAAAAAATTACTTCTTATAGTTTCTTTTTTAAAAAGCAGCCTAAGACTGAATTTCACTGTAGGTATAAGGTGTATTGACTATGTTCTTTTAATTCCACAAATCCAATTCATTTCAAATAATAGGTTCTACTGATGGAAACTAATTTTCTTACTTCATACATGTGAAATGAAATAACACTGAAACCAAGTCCTGGCATACATAAATCAATATTTTCAACGCTAAATGTCTTTTTCCCCACAGGTTTTGCTACTTTTGATTTAAGCATCATCACGGTTCAGAGTACAGGTTGCTCCGTGAGAGAAGCCAATTATTAATGGCAAAATAATCACCCAAACATGTGTCACTGAACAGCTGCCCTTTTAGGTTAGCTGTATGCTAAATAGAGATCTCTCTCTACTATATCCCCATAAAGGAGTGCTTAGTTACTGGGGGCATAACTAAAGCCATTAAGGAGAACTAACAATGAATTTAATTTAGGCATCGAATGCACAAAATACAAGGGGCTGGAATATTAATGTTACGCTAATGGTATGCTATGCTAAGAACAGTTCATCTTGCAGTTCCAAGGTTATGGAGCATGATACATGTTTTTCTTGAGTGCTCGCTGTGAGGTTTTCAATGGTTTTAATTCCCCCTCTATCTCTTTATGATAAGACATTAAACAAAAATAAAGGTAGTGACAACTTAAAAACAGACTGGATAGTTATTTTATTATCTTAGTGAGCAAATTATCCTGGTCACGGAGTCTCACTGAAATGTTACAACATCCATGTGACCATATGGAGACCATTCAATTACAAAAGCAAGTCGAACGTTGTTGCCCTGAAGAGGAACATTTCCATTTCAGTTTCCAGGATGTCTAATCACATTATTGCTTGATACCTGGGTCTCGACAGGTGTTTGCCCATAATTCCACAGTTAAAAACCTTGCCTTTGGAACAAACATGAGATGGGGCAGGAAAGCACTAAACGCTGTTGTTATTCTTACCTGCCTACAGAATAGCCCAGCACATATAGAAAACCCATCCCGGTTTTGCCGAAGGCTGAACCGTGGGACAAGACACTCACCGCACTAAATCAGGGCAAGTCTCAGACAAACTTGTGTTTACTTGGAGCTAGATAATGTAAATCTGAGCAGTTTGGCTAAGGAAACCTGCTACGTTTACACATGAGTATCTTCAGAGATTAAAATACTAAAGAACCTGTAGGACATATGAGTATTCCTGTGATGACGTAGCGCTGTTTCACAACTCATTTACATTGGCTGAGGGACAGAAAGGTGTAAATACACTGGCTAAAATTTGAAAGGCAGCACCCAAATAATAATCTAGATTACCTTAAATACTGAATAACTAGAAGATGTGCACACATCCAATGCTGCTATTGGATTTGAGGTTTACTTTTGTGGCATAAATTCTACTAAAGTTGGGTTATAGTAGAATGAACACAAGCCAATCAAAATAATAGCAACAACTCTATAGTTGGGGCCTGTAGTTACGACACAAAACATTGCTTCTATAGACTGAATTACGTTCCCTTGAAAAGTCACATATTAAAGACCTAACCCCTGATGTGTCTGTATTTGGAGGTGGGGCCATTGGGTGGTAATTAAGATTAGATGAAGTAAAGCCCTCTCTCCCTCTCTCTCTGCCCTGTGAAGACACAGAGAAAAGATGGCAGTGCATAAGCCAGGCGAGAAAAAGAGTTCTCCAGTATGAAAGCTGGATTTCTCAGCGTTTACACTGGAAGAAATAAATGTCTGTTGTTGAAACCACCCAGATTATGGTGTTTTGTAGCAGCATCCTGATCAGACTAACACAGTGATAAGTATAGTTTAGGAACTCTGCTAAACTAATCCTATTTGAATTTTAGATTTAAAACTCAATAACCACAGTCAGTAACTGAGAAAATATCTACACGTCTAACTGAATCCAAACACAATGGGGATAGAGATGTTTTTCTTGCTATGCTTCCTTTTAAAAGGAAAAGAAGAGGGAAGAACTTAGTTTTTAACTATTCTTCCAAGACACAGGCCATTACCAGTCTGCTTTTCTCTCCCCAGTATTTTTTCATTCTCTGTATTTGCTTTTCACTGCAAGGTAGTAATTTCAGAAAGAAATTCAAGTTCCTGGATTTTTTTTTCTTTTTCTTTTTCTTTTTCTTTTCTGCTCCCTGCCCATCACATCATAAGCTGATGAAATCAAGTTTTTTGATTCATTCTGGAATCATGATGAAATATGTCTAGCTCATTTTCTGTTCTCATTCTTTCTTTCTTTCTTTTTTTTTTAAATCTCAACATTTGTTGAGCACTTTTTGCCATAGGGCTGTATCCATGTGATATGTGGTAGGATGGAACCCAAGTACAGAGCTTATTCTTGCCCTCTTCCTTCTTGAATTCTACTGTACATGTGAAACACACATGACTCTGATTAAAAGCCATTTTTTATTAAATATTAAGTATTAGTGATGATAACTGAGTTTACAACTAAAAATATGGTCTTATCTATATAATTATTTTAGCAAATCTGTTGGTGCATACATAGAACACCAGCATTTTGTCTGTGTAATTTAATCACAACTCAAGCACTTACTTTCATCACTTAAGAGATAATGAGGACATTTTTAAGCACTGAAAGAAATGACAGGTTATCTTTCAATCAGCTGGCATTAAACTATGGCAGAATAAAATTCTATAAATATACTGAAAACTTTCAATTTTAAGAACCTTACATTTTGTGGCATATAGCTCCCTTGGTTTTCATTTTTTCACTTAATAAGGGTTTCTGGACTTACTGAATAATTATGGCCATCAATAATCATCCCATGCAAAAGCTTCTACTTGCAAAAAGAAGTTTATTATTTTAGTATTCTTTAATATCTTGTAGAAATTTTATGATTCTGATGAATTTTTATTGATCCATTAAAAAACCTACCTTGCGTACATTATGCTTCATTTTTAATATTTTTTTCTGAATGTTTTGCAGTTATGTGTATAGACACAGTTAAAAGAGATTACATTTGGCAAGTCATTCATTTAAGAAAAACCTTCTTCTTCTTGTTGGATTTTGCTTATATCTTTACCATCTGGCCGGACAGTACTTGGTTCAAGGAGGCAGAGCCAGCTCATCTTTCCATTCCTTTTGATTCCTCCAAATTCACATTTTGTTTACTGTGCTTTTTGTGGATGTGCTTATAACATGTTTATAGCACTGGGATTTAGCTGGGCTCACACCAGATTGACATAGAGCCTATCATTAAAATGAGCTTTTAAGATTAGATGCACTGGTGGCCCTTGCATAGTATATTTTCTTTCCATTAGATCTGAACACTGGCTTATGGAGGACTCCATTGAAACTACTTTAGCAATTGAATGCGATGCCTGACAAGAGAGCCTTGTGTATCAGTAAACTGGAACAGTCTACCTTGAGCAAGCTGATCTTTTATTTATGTTGCACTCTCTTAGCTTCTCTAGAGAGTCTGTTTTTCAGTTCAGTTTTTCAGTCATTTCATTGATTTTGGCAGGACCAAGATACTCAGACTAAAAATAGATTGCAAGTATGACTTAATTTTTTAAGACCCTTGTACCAATCAGAAGTTGAGAGCTCTTATTTATTAGACACAGAATCAGGGAACATCACCAAAGCATGTCATGGTGCAGTGGTATTCAACCTTTGTGTGTACAGAGTCACCCATAGGGCTTATTAAGGCATGCCCCACCTTCAGAGACTGTGATTCCAACTGCTTGGGTGAGGATGAGGAATACACATGTCAACATGAATGCTCAGGGGACTTTCACGCAGATTGCTCGTCGGTATTTTATGGAAAGCAAGCACTCTGGAGTAAGTTTGATGATGTTGGGTTAGTCAAACTCAGGTTTAATTTTAGCTGGAGAATATTCTAATATTATAGGGTCACTGTGAGTATTAAAAGCCTGATATAACTGTTCAATAAATGTTACTTTTTTTCTATCAGCCAGTGTGTTGTTTAATTCAAGAAACATACATTAAATGTTGCTTAAATTAAAGCTTCTTCTAGGTAAATTATATAAATGTGTCGGCTCTATTAGCTGAAAGGCTTCTATGATATATTTTATGCAATACAGACTTCTTGAAGAAAAGAGGTTTAACTTAAATTACATATGTTCCTCAATATAGCATATACTATACTTATATTGATATGTCCAGCCCAGTGCCAATTCTTTGAATTTTTATTTTAAAAATTTTCATTGTACAGATTTAGTTTATACATGATTGAAGCATTTTAATTTTTTGTCATATTTGAAGTAATATACAAAATACTGTATTTTGCCATGTATAATATGCTCTCATGTATAATGCTCACCCATGTGTTTGGCCCAATCTTTCAGAAAAATTTTCTGTTTTAGCTTTTTAATTCAAATTTTGCTTATTCATATTTAGGTACTTGATTTATGTATTATAAAGGAACTTTAGCATTTATTTTTTTAAATTATTTGCATATGGATATTGTTATTGATTTCTAGAGTTTTACTTTTTACTCAAAGGCATAAATAAAAGAATTAAAAACATTATATAGATACAGAATTAGTACTACCCATATATAATGTGCATCCTTATTTTTACCCTCACAAATGTGGGCAAAATAAGTGTACATTATACATGCAAAAATATGGTAACTCTGAAAACTTAGAACATGCACAGAACAGATGCAACTCTATCTTTTGATTGAAATATATCTGACTTGCTATGAAAGGCAAACTAAACCATCTCAAAGCAAAATAAATCATCAACAAAGTAAAGAGACAACCAAACAAGTGGGAGAAAATATTTGCAAACAATACCTTTGATAAGGGAATAATACAGTATCTAAAATAAATATTTAAAGAACTTGTACAACTCAACAACTGAAAAACAAACAATCCATTTATAAAATGGGCAGAGGACCTGAACAGACACTTCTCTCAGGAAGACACACAAATTGCCAGCAGATCTATGAAAAAATGCTCAACTTCACTAGCTATTAGGAATATGCAAATTTAAACTACAATGAGATACCACCTCACACCTGTTAAAATGGCTATCATCAACAAGATGAAGAACAAGTGTTGGAGAGATTGTGGAGGAAAAGGAACCCTCATGTACTACTGGTGGGAATACCGATTGGTTCAACCATTATGAAAGGCTGTATGAAGGTTCCTCAAAAAAATTAAGAATAGAGTTTACATTCAACCTGGCAATCCCCTTCCGGGTATCTACACCCCCAAATTTGGAAATATCAGTCCACAGAGATTACGTACCCCAATATTCGTCATAGCACTCTTCACAGTGGCCAAGTCAGGGAAACAGCCGAAGAGTCCTTTGATAGAGGACTGGATAAAGAAATTATAGTAAATTTACAAAATGGAATACTACTCAGCCATAAGAAAAGATGAAATACTGCCATTTATGACAATATGAATGGACCTTGAGATTGTCATGCAAAGTGAAATAAGCCAGACACAGAAAACCAAGAACCATATGACTTCATTCATATGTGGAACATAAAACTGAAAACAACAAAGAAAAACTCATGGACACAGTGAATAGTTTAGTGGTTACCTGAGGGTAAAGGAGGAGGGAGGAGGCATCAAATATATGGTGACAGAAAAAGAACAGACTTGAGTGGTGAACACATACTGCAACACATAGACGATGTAACGTAGAATTGTACACCAGGAACCTATGTAATTTTTACTAGCCAATCTCACGCCAATAAATTTAACAATAAAAAAGGGCACATTTTTTTACTCTGTGGTTTATGAGGATATAATAGTAACATGATAAGTCTTGGCAGTAAGCAGATATTATATGGTCATAATAATAGATAAATATAAAAATAAGATGAGGATTGTAAAATGCTTGGTCTTCTGGAAAATTTTCACTAATCTGAGGTTTTTATAACCATCTAATTGTACTGTAAATTAGTGCTGTTTTCCTGTTGTAGAGAATTATTAACTTTAAATACACGCCAGAAATTCAAGTTGGAAATTTTTGCAAAGGAAACTATACAATTACATCCTGAAAAAAAATATTTATGCACCCCCCAAAATAAAATAACCTTGAAGATTAAAATAAGAAATGTTCCAGAACACAATTGCACATTTTCTAATGAAATGACAAAGTTGTTTCCGTTCTAGACAGTATTTTTGATGAAGTTCCATATCTGAGGTTAACGACAATGTCTTAAGGTCACAAGTCTTGAAGGAGAGTAAAATTGGTTCAGAAAATTGAAGGCAAAAAAGAGGTGAAAATATATATGGATAAGATAAGACAATACAAGGAAGTAAATCAGAATAAAATTAAAAACAGATAATCAGGTTATGAGTTACTCTAAAATTCAAATAAGAAGCATATCACCATCAAAATGAGATGTAAAAATGTGTAAATGCTTGTCACTAATTTTTTTTCAGGTTATGTCCAATTAACCATTATAATAATAAAAAGAAGAAAAAGAAGTGTCAAAGCTTCTCCATGCTGAACAACCATAAATCAGTTTGCTCTTACATGAAAAATGTATTACTATTTACTGGTTTCTTATGTAGTCCTTGTCAGAATTTAACATAAATTTATGAAGGAGGGACGTGGTTTGTATGTTTCAAATAAATAAATAAACAACAATAGTGGGAGGAAAGACTTCTTACTTCTCATTCCTTTTATTAATGAATAATTTTCCATACCCCATGTAAAAAAGGAAATTTTTGTATTTAGCTTTTTCGCCAGTTGACAAATTGACATCATCATAATGTCCTTATAATTAATCATAATCAAAATCACAATGAAGGGTGGGCTGTACTCAAAAGAGAGAAAAATTCCTGTAAATTAGAAATTAGTAGAATATCATTGTTACTTCTAGAGTTTTCTGGTATAGTGCCACTTATCAAGCAATCATTTAAGACCTATCTATATTCTTCAAGTAGAATTAGGCTCTTCTAGAGATCAAAGATACACTTGAGTTAACAGTATAGTTTAAGAATTTAAAACGTATGCTCACATCACTTAGTGAATATTTACGAAGTATCACAGGAAAAATATGATCTAACTGTGTCTTGGTATAAGAGTCTTGAGAAAAGAGACAATGCTGTGGCAGGATTTATTCTCAAAAATTAAGCATGTCAATTTTGATGTTGAACTAATAGGTATAAATATATGCAAAGCAAATAGGAATAGTACAATTATGATAGTGAGCCTGAAAATAAGCCTATTCTTCACTTTTCTAGGGTGGTGGTTTTGTATTTGGAAGTGATTAAATGGAAGGTGCGGAAGGAAAGAAGGAGAAGAGGAAGGAAGGAGGGAAGAAAAACAAGGAAGGTTTTGAGCAGAATTATCCTGCAATAATATCCGAGGGCTGTCCAGAAAGTATCCAACCATATAACTGTTCTCATTATATTAACAATGGCTGGAAGTTTTCTGGACAGCTTTTGTATTATTTGAAGATCATTTGTCAGTTGTGGGAAGAACCGAAGGATCTGGAGACTAAAGAAAATGGGATTAATCAAAGAGATATTAAAATATGCAAAACAATCTATCCAAGTGATGACTGGTAACACTTAAAAATAAAAATAACAAACATCAAATGAGTCCAAAACACAACCAAGCAACATGCATAATTTAATGGTCCCTTACTCTTCAATATTCCCTTTCATATTTTCTTTATCCTTAACCCTTGATAATTCCTTCCAGTCTTCATTTTAGTTCAATAATTTTGTTTTTTAATTATCTAAAAAACATTGATATGATCAAAAGGGATTTTCTGAAATCTGGCAATCTAAGCATATATTTTGCCTTATTTTTAATAATGAGTAAAACTGCTATCCTGAGGAAGTTTGTGTTAAAAGAGCTGTGTGAAAGAGTATATACAAGTATATTCATGTGTAATTACACATACAAATTAGAGTTCTGAATAATAGTATCACTACTTTGAGAAACTACTGAGAAGATAAATGGAGCCCATTTTCTCCTTATCAACTGCTGAGGGTTCTAGGCGTTCATCAAGAAACACTAATTTTAGAGTTAAATTGAACAATCTGTTCAAATTGCCATGAAATTTTAAAACTCATACAAGTAATTCTATTTAATCAAACTCGAAGAGCCCAAGATTCCTTGGTACATAGTATGAGAAACCATGATTCAGTTAATAATTATGGAAAAGTATGTGCCATCTTTATAGAAGTACTTTATTAAAACCTTTCTGAAGAATAACATATATAAGTATCACACACACAGATGAGCACACAAATCTGATAAAAACTATAAGACTTGGATTTTTACCAGTGACTTCTTTTTCCTATTTTTTAAAGATTTATTTTATTGATTTTTGACAGACAGAAACAGAGACAGAGAGAGACAGAGAGAAGGGGGAGGGCCCAGGGCAGTCTCCATAGTTGGCATTAGTTTTCCATATAGTTTTACTCCACAGGTGGGCACAGGGCTGCGCAGGGCAGGAACTGGGCTGGGAGCCTCTCACATAGGACCGGGCAAGAACTGAACTGGGGGCACTCCCCAGTTCAGCATGTGGGTCCGCATGGGCCGGGGCCAGGATTCGATCCTCAGTCCCCGGGGCTTCAAAGCGAGCACTTAAACCACTGAGCCATCCCAGCTTTCCCTCTTTTTCCTATTGCTCAGTGCCTTTTTACAATTTGTAGCTGAAGTTTGTACAATTTCTCTAACCAGTATGTCGCTAAATACTAGTGGTTTGTTTCTTTACCTTTTCCCTTGATTTAGCCATTAGTGGATTATTAACCTTGAGGCTTAACAGATAAGATATTGCCTAAATTCCACCATGGTGCAGTTGAAAGAATCCACAAAATGCTAATTTGTCAAATTTATATTCTTATTTAAAAAAACAGAAATAGCTGTAGCCAGACACAAGTGTAGGCAATTTTTAAAATTAAATGTTCTTATTAATGATTAAAACTTAGATCTGCAGAACAATTATTTATATATACCTTACATATGTTTATGGTAGAAATATAATTTGTCATCCCATTAGGGACTATTTTGAGAGTGCAGCAGAATATTAAATCAAGACTGCTGCTATGAATTATAGCATTGTCATGGAAAATCCAGTATATGTGGTTAACTTATAAATTTCAGGTTTTTTATGCATATTTGCCTCAAATAGTTCATCACTATCACTGGAATTTTTCCATTTTTTTTCCAGAATTATGCTTTTTCCAAAATTGACCTATTTTAGCTTTTTTTTAAAGATTTATTTTACTGTTTCAGAGAAGGTGAGACAGAGACAGAGAGAAAAGGGGGAAGGCCCAGAGCAGTCTCTGTAGTTGTTGAACATCATTAGTTGTGACTTAGCTTCATTCCACACAGGTGGATGTGGGGCCCATTGGGACAGGAACCGAACAGGGGTTGGGGACAATTCAGCTTATGGGTTTGCACAGGAACTTGATACCTGGACCTCGAAGATGCAAAGCAAGTGCTCAACCTGTTAAACTATCCTGGCATTCCCTATAGCTTTTTTTTAAATAAAAAATTTAAATAATATATCAATACATAAAAACATTCATAAATCATAAGTGTACAGATTGGTGAATTTCACAAAGTTGTAATAAGCATCCAGATTACAAATAGAAAATAAGTAGTATTGCAGAAGTCCTGTTTCTTCATCTCCCAGATATGTTTACTCCAAATGTGATCAATTGCTCTTCCAATATTTCACATGAAAACGCTTTGTCTGGTTATGAACATTAGGTAAGTAGATTCACATATATTCTTTCCTGTTCATGGAGGTAATGAAGAGGTTTCTATCCAGGAATACAGTTATTGCATTTAGAAAAGGAGAAGCTGTGTGTAAAGAAACCCACGAATATGAGAGCACTCTAAATAATAGCAGTAACTGGCCTAATTAAATACAATAGGTTTGTACATAAAGTTAGGGGATATTTGGTTCTAAATAAAAGGAGATGAAAATTCACATAAGCTAATTTATTAGATAATCTTATATAAATGAAACTTACCAACATTCACCTTATTCTCCTTTTTAAATAAAGCATTCATTATTAAGGTAATAGCATGTGCTAGCATTTTCCAAATGTGTTATAGAACTTTGAAAGGAACTGTGCAACTGTATATTACATACAGTTTTTCAAAAGGTCTTTTCTAAGACTTCTAGGTATTAAAAAATAGTTTCAGGAAAATCTTATTTTGAAAATTATAAAGCAAAAATCACAGTGTTGACATTGTAAATGACTTTTAAAGGGCAGGAAACTTAATACCCTTCTTAGATAGAATCTATAGTTCACATTACAAAAACATCAAGAAAATGACCAAGTTAACCTTGTTTCTCAAGGTCTCTTTGTTTGTTTGTTTTTATTTTCTCATCTCCGTTTATATTATACTTGTGGTTCAAAGAATGAGTTTCAAAGCAACATGATAGTGTACATATCCTCAATTTAATACATTTAGAAGTAATTACTAATAGTTTTTTTCCTTGTTCTGAAATTGTTGAAATAACCCCAAAAGCTTTGGGGTTATAAAGATCACTTACTTTCCTATGTCTCAATTTGTTTGATTATAAGGTGAAAACAATGTGTCCCATCTACTTTGGTCTTTGGAATTTTAAGGCTTAATGAGTGCAAAAAGTTTCTAAAGGCTTTACAAGAAAGTAGGCTCATAAAAAGTATTAATGCCATGTCTGTTACATAGCAATGGCAAATGAGTGAAACATTATTTCCAAATGTCAAAAGTGTCAAAATATACACTTTTATCAGCTCTTAGCACTAACCTCTGAGAAGATCAAAGACCCACCTCTTTTATGTAATAATCTCTGGAAGCTATTTAGCTCAGATTAAAAAAAACAAAAAAACAAAAAACCCAAATGATTAAAAAATATATATATATTTTAAAGGTTGATAGCATTCTGAAAATAACATAAAAGTTTAGTATAGACCTACAGAGATAATGTCAGATGACATGGTAAATAATGCTTTAAAAAAATCTATCAGATCCTTTTTAAAATAAGGTGAAAATGGAATAGATACATCTGTCATCTATAAAAACTGTTGTCATTTTGAAGTGAGAAAAGTAGCTAGAGAAGTACTTAAATGGTATTTTGTTCTATTTTTTTAGGAAGGAGTGTGATCTTCAAAATGGAAACAACAACAACAACAGATAAGAGCCTGTTTCAGGCCACGGAGTCTTGCTGCCCTAAATGAATGTAAATGTATAGGCCCAACAAAGTTAGAGGAGCCCTTAGCAGTTCCTAGTTTTGAAAGTCTACATAATAATGAGAAAAGAAAGACTTCAGGAAATTATAAACGGGCAAATGCTTCAAATTTTAAAGAACAATACTCTGATCTTGTTCTAAATGCAATATCAAAATGGTGATTTTTAATTTCTTGAAAAAAAAATTATAGAAGATATAGAGTAGAACTTTTGGAATTAGAATATATATTGAATCCATCTGTCTCAACATAAACATTTTAGAAATTATAAAACCAAAGCGCAAAAAATTTAGTGATTTTTTCCACCATGCTTTGCTAAATGGTACTACCTTATATTTGCAAACTCAGCAAACTGTGTGCCCTTCCTGTGCCTCAGTTTTTCCATCTATAAAATGGGATTAAATAACAATAACACAAAATGTCTAGCACCAACTCCAAATTTTAGGCATTCTAGTATAAAATTTTAGATTCTATCAACCTCTAAAAAACTAAGAATGTGTCTATATGATTCAAGGATCATACATTTGTTACTTATGTCCCTTTTCACTATTTTAATAGGCACATTGAGAAAATTATAAGGTGAATGTGGGTTTTCTACTGATTTTAGCCCATGTGCTTTTCATGTCAAAACATGAATCCTTCCATGTTTCTTGTCCCCCAAGCAATGACAGCCTCAGGACACATTCATACCTCCATTCCACACTTAACTGGCTAAAGTTTCCACCTCCTTTAAAATCTGCCAGCTCCCCTGCACAAAGTCCCTTCGCAATTATTTTTGTTTAAACTTTTGTCCCTTGTTCTACTCCTCAGGTGCTCTTGACAGAATTCTTTAAAACAGTTTGTTAATGAAGTTGCAAGTAGCCACCACTGATATTTACTTACACACAGTGTCTGACAGCAATGCTGTCTGAGTTTCTCATCAATTCCTGAAAACACCTGAGATCTAGTCCCAAATAATCTTTCAGCTCATACAAAGTAGATGGAGAAGTAATTGGGTTTGGGGGTCGGAAACACCACAGTTGTGATTTTTTTTTTTAACCATAGAATCACCCAGTGATCTTTTATAAAATAACTGTGATCAGGCCACTCTCCATACCAGTTAAATCAGAACTTTAGAGATGAGGCCCTGGCATCCATATCTTTTAAGAACTCCCAGGAACATTCAGATATGCAGTGAAGACCAAGAACTACTGTTTAGTGTGACTATGCCTTGAGACTTTTAGCTCCTTCGAAGCAGGAAGGTTTAGAAATAGTGCCTCTCCAGGGCGTGGCATTAGAGGAGACACAGGCCAGGTAAGAGGCAAAACAAAGCCCTCTGATTAGAGACTACCATTAGCTCAGGTCACATACAAGTAATATTACATACAGCAAATTTACAAAACCTTGGATTAAAAAGAAATACACTTTCTTTTCAGCAAGCAAGCTAATAGTAATGATCCCCTACTTCTAACATCTTAGGTTACTTCAAATCAAGCAAAAAAAATCTCAAAAATAATTTCTATTTGAAGATAAAATCAAACTGGTGAGATACAGCACAGGTCCTGAACAACACTGTTAGTTTTTTAGAATTGTAACAAGGCAATGCAAATTCTTGCAAATACATCGTAGAATCAAAATGGTAGTGTGATTTTTTTATTTAGTTGCTTCTCCAATTAAGTTACCATTTTCTGTTTATAAATAAATACCTATTATATAGTCATATCTGAAGCAGGGCCTAACATGATAATGTTGCCAATATATTTTTTTTAAGATTAATTTTTGTTGTTTTCACAGAGAGACAGACAGAAAGAGACAGAGAGAAGGGGGAGGGCCCAGAGCAGTCTCCATAGTTGACATTAGTTTTCCATATAGTTTCACTCCACAGGTTGGCACAGGGCTGTGCAGGGCAGGAACTGGGCCGGGAGCCTCCCGCATAGGTCCCGGCAAGAACTGAGCTGGGGGCACACCCCAGCTCAGCATGTGGGTCCGCATGGGCCAGGCCTGTGCCCAGGATTTGACCCTCAGGCTCTGGGGCTGCAAAGCGAGCGCTTAACCCGCTGAGCCATCCCAGCTTCCCGCAATGTTGACAATATTAATGAAATGTTTTCAAATGTCTCCACAGCATATTCTTAGATTTTGATCTTTTATATCTGCCAATTTACTTGTCTTTCATTGAATAACATCTACAATAAATAATACTTAACTAGGTTGGTGGTATTATGCACCCTTATGTTCACAAAAAAAAAAAAAACGTTCAGTGATCTTAATTTCCCTTGGTTTCGAAGCCTCCAACATAATTCAGTATTTTCATTGGCATATGCAATTGTGAATGACTGAAAATGCATGTATTAAGGATAGTGAAACAGCTTGTCAACTTCAAAATGCCACAAACATTATGTCAGTTTTAAGCTAACATGGATATATATTTTTTAATTTGTTTAAGAATATGTAGATGTTTATATATTAAGTAGTCTAAAATGACAGTGTGCTTTTTCTTTCTTAATCATGAGGCTAGAGCCTTTGAGCAGAAGAGGAACACGATTTGCAGCTTTAATTACCACAGCGGAAAGGTTCTTCGTGGGCAGCATGAGAAGCAAACCATAACTGTACATTCCCCGTAGAAGATACACCTGTATATGTATGCTACTTAGCAGCGTTTCAGGAGTCTACTTACATATGAGTCACATCCGGTTTCAGTGCACCAATTCTGGTGTGTTCTCCCCATGTAGTGTTCTCTTGCACCCTCATCAGCCAGTATCATAGTCATGGGTGGGCCCTCACGTGAGCAGGGCCAGGAAGTCCCAGCTGGCTGCACCTTCAGGAACCATTTGGTCCACCACATCACTTCTCACTGAAAAGAATATAGTTCATTCATATTCAGCAACTACTTCTTTTTTTGAACCACAGTCAGAAAATACAACGTGATTATAATAACATCATGCAAACTTGATCAAGTCAAGTGAGCATGGCTGACATCTATCCCCACCTATTCTATCCCATTGCTCAGTGCTGGGATCAGAGTTTGAGCTCACTATATTAATTCTTCAATTATTTAAATGTCAAATCTATCACAGTCATAACTATATAATCAGTATTGCTCTTTATCCAGTAGTTATCTAATTACTAACTTCTAACTGATGAAATATCGCTTACTTTTAAGTTCATTTACTCACATAAGCTATATTTTTGCTAAAAACCCTTCTCACATGGTAGAAATCTGTCCTCAGGTTCAAATGCGCCAGACTTTTACTTTTTAAAATGGTAGCTACTAGAATGTGTGGCTACTTAAATTTAAGTTAGTTACAATTAAATGAAATTAAATTTTCTGTTCCATGGCCACACAATATAAGGCATACCCCAAGTGTTTAATGCTTGCATGTGACAAAAGGCCACCATATTGAAAAGAAGATACAGGACATTGCCATTATTCCAGAAAATAGAGGCTCTTCAAAATGAATATTTATTATGTCACACAATCTGTATTTTAAGTCCAACTTGTTGAAACATGGTAGGTGAAAAAATCTATCCATAGATTTTGTGTATGATTTAACAATCCCATAGGCCAAGTTAATTTTGTTTAAATCATTCATTTTTGGAAATCTTGTTGTGTACCTAATTTCCTGACTGGTGCTCTCAGTTATTTTTAGAAAAATTCCAATAAATGTTAGTTATTTATTCAAATACAACAAGAGAATTGTATCATCTTCACTGAAAAGACAGGCCAACAAATTATAACGATATATACATAAATTCCATTTGACTCACTTTTTATTTAATAAACTTCATAACATATATATCCACAAAGTTTTGTATTGTATGATTTGTTGGTAGTAGGCTGCAAAGGGTTTTACTTAAGAGAAACATCCATTCTGAGATACTTGTTAAAATACGTTTCTCTGGGCATAGAAACATCTTTGGAAGAACTTGTCTATGCTGTGCCACAAATCTTTATTGCTTCCTTAGAGATTTTCCCTTATTCTACCATATATATATTTTTTAAGCTTATAGACTTCCAAGAACTGATAAATTATATGCATCTTAAAACAGATTATTTGATATTAGTCAGTGATTACATTGTCATCTATTTTCATCTCCATCCAACTTTAAGAAGCTGGCAATTTTTAGATGGTCTCTTTGACTATCTATTTTTTAAATATATAAAACATTAGATAGAGCTCAATAAAAAAATATTGTTATCGAGGAACAAGAGGGCAATACTTGTAATAAAATAAGCTTTTAAACAACTGCAGTTTTAGTTATACAATGTGGGAGACGGAAGGAAATGAGTAATAAAAGGCAAAACAATCGAGTCTCCTAGGGTGTTAAATTAAGAATTTATAGTCTGAATGATGTCTCTGTCCCTAATTCAATTTCCTATTATTGCAGATCTTAAATGATTATGAACACAGATGACATAGCGATTTTCTCTTATAAATCTATAGGGGTGATAAATATAACATGCAAAATTCATTTTGATAGTAATGTTAATGGGTCTAATGTTCTCAAAACAAAACAAAACAAAATAATGATATTTAGAGAAAGCAACATTTTGAGCAAATGAAACTGGCTAGAAGAGCTAATATGATATATTTTTATTTTAAAACAGATGGGGCATTTACTATCTTAAAATGTTTAGTAACTGCAAACAACATTGATATCTATAAACATTACAAATGTTCTCAGAAATAGAAAACGTTTCTGGAGTTGAAAAATAAACAACTATAAAACAAAAGGGATTACAATTTAATATTTGTGCAATAATGCATAATAAAAATTGTTTCATTAAAAAAATTACAAGTCATTGACATATGGGTAATTCAATTTTTCCATATTTAAAAAAAAAAATTGGTGTTATTTTCTTTTCCAAATAATCTGCCTTGAAATCTATTTTAAAGTCAACTAGAGTAACGAGCTGGAGCAATATTTCTAAGTCATACAAGACAGTAATAACTACCTAGGCAAATTTTCTGTTCTAGCTGGTGTGTACTTTTTTATCCTATCAATAAATAAAATCAGCTTCAACAGATACATTATATCAACTTATTGGCTTAAGGAGTCAGAGAAATTTTGGAGAAATATTTAGTTCCTTGAAATGGATTAGTCAGCAATACTTTAGTTGCTTTTATCAGTTTTGATTATATTCAGAAGTAAGGTGCCTTTTGTTTTTTATTGAAACTATCAGAGCCAAACTCTGTCACTATTTGCATTAAAATATTTCTTAATGTCTAATGTGGTATATTAGACCCTTAATATAAGAAATTTGCATTAAAAGAAAACATACCACTGTTTTGTTAATATAGTTTACTAATAAATTAATATCGGATAAAAAGTAATATAGCTTTGGATATTTTTAGGCAATTTTATGATATTGTTTTGGCAAATGATTGTGATAACATAACTTAGCATTTTTTCCCCAACATAATTTGATATGTTTGGCCTGTATTTATATCTGAGGATATCAATAAAATAAAATGTAAAAACTTGGACATAAAAAAAATGGATATACCTAAATTAAAAGAGAAAATATTTGAGTCACTAATCTAGAATTAAATTCAAATAATTAGAATGTGTTTGCATAAATTTGCATTGTCTTAAATCTGAGGTACAGATCATTTTTCCAAGTTCAAATATGGAGATTAGATTAAAATTTAAAAATCTGTGCTATTAGACATATTCCTATACAGTTGTGATATAATAGATGCAGCTTATTTTTTTTTAAGATTTATTTTATTGTTTTTGACAGAGACAGAGAGATACAGAGACAGAGACAGAAAGAGAGAAGGGGCAGGACCCAGAGCAGTCTCTGTATCTGTACGTCATCAGTTTTTCAACATGCTTTCATTCCACATAGGTGGGTGGGGGCCATGCAGGGTGGGAGCTGGGCTGGGGCCTCCCACGTGGGAAACACACCTCAGTTCAGCATATGGGTCTGCAGGAGCCAGGGCCAGGATTCAATCCTAATTCCCCGGGGCTGCAAAGCAAGCACTTAACTCGCTGAGCCATTCTGGCATCCCCACATCTTAATTTAAAAAAAAATTTAGGGACACCAAATCTTTTGAGGGTAGTAAATATATATGTGTGTGTAAGTACACACACACATATATAAATATGTGTATAGATATATGTGTGTATAGTAACATGCAGAAATACATTGCCAAATTTCATCACTATACTGTTACATTTATTATAATTATATAAAATATACAATGAGAGAATATTTGCCTTGTTCATTTATTATGAACAAAATATATTTTTCCTCAATAGATTGATTCTCATTTCCAGTATTTCTAAGAGTTCCTAGCTATCTAACCTTTTTGTGTTCAACACCCTTCCTATTGTTTCTGGAGTCATTTACTGTGCCTTTTTGTTTAATTATTTTCCAAAAGGTTCTATGAGTTCTGTTTTCCCCTCGTTTGTGAATTCTTTAATTGTTTGCCTGTGTTGCACAGTGATTTTTCTTTTCAGATAGCTCATTTTGTTTCTTTGTCAGCTGACCTTTTAATCTCTAATGAAACTCAGCTCTTTTCATTATATAAATGAGTAGCTGGGGTTTGGCCAACAGCTTAGGCCTTAGTTTATGCTTTTAAGAGGAGTTGGGGTGTTGATGTATAGAAAGTCCCTGTTACATTTTGGGCTTACCCCTTTCGTTGTGCCTGCTTTCCAGGGCTCACTGTTGATTAAAGAGCTCATTGCTTCTCCTTGTGGCCCTCCATCCTCCACTGACATGGCAAATCACACAGCTTACGGTGCATTTTGCATTTCATGGGTACATAAATAGACTTATCTAGGTTCTGGAAAGTGCTTCATCTCTTGTTTTCTTGGGTCATTCCTATAATTCTTTCAGACTTTAGTTTTTATGTTACATTAGCAAAGAAAACTTCGTTGACGATATTCATTCCTAAGTTAATTAACTTAAGGGCCCCTATACCTTCTGAGAAGTTGATCCAGTGGGAACCTAGCATTTCCTGTGTCGCAGAAATTAACTAATCATTGGGATTAATAGCTAGTTTATTTGCCTCTTTCCCTCAAGAGACAGTCAGCCTTATAAAGGCATATAAATCTTGCTTTCAATTTCATTTCCTAAACTATCTTTTATATTACTAAAAAAAATACAGAAAAATGTAAAAGATGTCACACACACACACAACCTTCATGGAAGTTACTGGTGTTTCACTCCTTGTTCTGAATATTAAAATAAACAAGAAACAAACTATTTCCATATTTCCAGGTACTTTCAACTATGGATGCGATTGCCATTGTCTGTAGCCAGCAGAGTCCCACTAAGGCCCCTCTCCACATAGTTAGAACAGTAGATGGTACAGATGAAGAAAAGCTTCTAGTCTTCAAATAGCAGTTAAAGATAGTAAGCCATTTTGCTTGATAGAAGTAAGGGGGAAGCTTGAAGAAGGACCAACTGTTGGAAATTTTATAGTAGAGCTGGGACTTTACATGAGAAGAGAGACTTCCCTAAAGAATCATGTGGACCTCAGATCATTTGAACCCTGAAACTGATTCAAACCTAGCAATGGCATGCAGCCTTCCCATTGTTTCAATTTTGTCAAGAATTTAAAATCTCATGTAGTTCAACAAAAACTCAGTGATTACAAGCATACACATACTACCACTAGACTAGATCTGCGTGAAAAATCCTAGATCTTTTCATTGTGTGTGTAACCTGAACGAGTTACTAACAATCTGGAAGACTTAGTTTGATCACCGAACAAAGAGAATTACCATAACCTTTTACAAAGTTTTTATCATGAATTAAAATAATAATAATAAAATTCCATATTTGAGGAATGAGTAAGAATGGTCAGAAAACAAAGCAAAGTGTTAATATTGTGAATAAAAAAAAAAATCTAACAATATGGCATGTTACCTACAAAAATATGACAAGGCCACTGTGTAGTAAGATAAAACATTGTAAAGTTTCAAAGGAAAGAGAAACTATTAAACATATATTACAGTATATACTGGTAAGGATGTTTACATATGAGTAAGACTTGCAAGATTCATAATTTTAGTTTAAATCTAAAATGGGGCAAAGGAATTTTAGGCAAAGAAGCAAGGTTATTCAAGGGTTGATGGTGGAAATGAGTCCACATTTGTCAGTTGGCTTTGAGTTAACCAGTATTCAGATTAAATGAAAGTTGTTGCTAAGGGCAAATGAGAGAGTTTACAGGTAGAATCAGACAAGATTGTGGATATATATATAATTACGATATTTACTTAACAGGAGAGAGCAAGTAGCATTACTAAAACGATTGATCAAAGTTAAATAAGTAAGGAAATAAATAAATAAATAGTTGTAAAGTATAAGTTTAGAAAAGATTAACAAATTTGGCTAAGACTTTGAAAACCACATTTCCATTTTTAATAAAATAATGACAATGTTTATGGTTCCACAAATTAAAATATCCTATTTCTACAATAGTTTTTTAATGATATAAACTAATATAAAATTTATATTAAAATAAGATTGACACTCTTTTTTTTGTATTAGCTGCTCTTCATCTTTTTATTGTTATTGTTGTAGCATGTATGGTCTGACTTTTATTTTGACAAGGCTGTACATTCAAAAGACAGGCTATTTATCCATAACGTATTTAAAGTTACGATTCTGGTGAAAGTGTTAGAGAAGAGACTGAGTTATAAGGTTCTTTCTCCAAAAAAGTGGGACCCAAAATACATAATTTGAAATAGATAGCATAAGTTGCACTTTATAATAAGTAAGCAGATTTAGTATCTTACCATATAAATACTCTGCTAAACTTATACTTACAAGTCTGGTTAAGGATAGGAAAAGATCTATATCAACTTAATGAACTCTACTTCTGCTGACATACTCAGAAAAGATAGTTTAAATTGCAAGATGTTATTCTTACATAGAACTGAAAAGTTTAACATGAGCTAGAACTCAAAGAATTTCATTCAAAATAGATCTTCATGATGTCCTCTTTTACTAGACAGATTTTAAGTACCTATTTGCATGCTGTTGCATGCCAACAAATATGTACTTATTACAAAGGCTCAAATTAAACAAGTTTGGAAAGCAATATGCTTAAGTGTGCTTATTGTTTCCTCATTAACAATAATTTAATTAAGATATACCATTTACTTTTCCATAGACACTATAAAAATATGTGGGAATTTATAAACAAAAAGCAAATGCCACTGGATAGCAGCAAGAACAAGTTCTGGTACACTCATTCATGAAATGACAAACACCAGGTGTAGCCCAGTAAAATAATATTGAAGGCTTGAGGGTTGCAGATGTAAGGAGAATCCACAACTCTCGAAGGCTTTTCTCCACAAACCTCAGTAGTCATTCACAAAAATGACTGGGGAAAGCGTCCCTGTGACAAAGAACTGTCTAGGGTGCTACATCATTCTCTCCCACAAAGACAGGGAAGTGCTCTGTGGTATGTCTCCCCATTTTCTCTAGGTGGTGAAAGCCTTAACATGCTAGAGCAGAGATAAGAGATACTGTTTTCCAGAAGGAATTTGGGATGAACTCTAGCAGCTGTAGGTAGGAAACAGAGTAGAACCTGATGAAATAATTCCCAATGGGAGAGGGCAGACCCAGTCTGAGGTGCAGGTAAAAGCCAAGACTCAGTGGTGCTATTGGAACAGATACTGAGGAATCTGTCAACACAAGACGCAATGCCCCGAATCTGTACACATTGCTTGTGGGAATATAGGATAGTACAGCCACTTGAGAAAATTGATTGTTGCTTATACAGTTAAATATATACTTATCATATGTCATTACCAAAATAATGACACTTGCTCCTCCCCTCAAAAAATGTTAATTCTTAATCCCTGGAACCTATGAATATGTTAGGTGATATGGAAAGGAGAATTTAAGGTGATAGCATTGTTAATCAGTTGACCCTAAAGTAAGATTATCCTGAATTAAACTGGTGATGCAATATAATCCCAAGAGTTTTTTAAAGTGGTAGACAGAGACAGAAGAGGATGTCAGAATCAGAGAGAAATTGAAGATGTTACAAGGCTGCTTTTGAAGAATGAGAAAGGGTCAATGAGACAAGGAAGGCAGGCAGCAAAAACATGAATTTCCCCTGAGAGCCTCCAGAAAGAATGCAGACATCTTGCTTGTAGCCCAGTGAACCTATTTCAGATTTCTGACCTCAAAAACTATGAAATAATAAATTTAGGGGGATATAGCTGTACAATAAAGTATTACTCTGAAAGCAAAGGAATAAACCATTGAGACATTAAAAAACAAACAATAAAAACACCTTGACTGAATGTCAAATGCATCTTGATAAGTGAGTTGCAAAAGACAAAATACTGTCTAATTCCATATACATGACACGCTGAAAAAGGCAAAACTATACACAAAATTTATCAGTGGCGGCAATTAGATTTTTTTAAATGTGATAAAAACCAATAATGGGAGGCAAAATAATTTTGCATACTTTCAAAATGAAAAATAATGATCTAACAAACCCTTTAAAATAATAAGAGAACATTTGTATGTGTGTATAAAATTGCTTACTAAATTTATATCTTTAAAATGTTTACATGTATTAAAACTAGACTACAATGCATGTAAATTTAACATATAATAAATAGTATTTCAAATTATTGGCAGAAAAACTGATTTGTGGAATTTAACTGTTTGAACAGTCTGTATCCTGAAAACAAATCCTACAGAAAAATGAGTTGGATTAATTTTGATTGTAAAAACAAAATGGTCAAAAAAATTATTAAAAAAATATGTCTGAACTTATTCATAATCTCAATGATAGATAATTTTTTTCTTTCTAACTAGGACATAAATAACAAAAAACACAAAGGAAGAGATGAATCAATTTATTCCATATAATTTTTTAAATTTCTGCTAAACAAAAATTGTTATAAATGTGGAAAAGTGATGAACGTAGTTCATGACACTTTTCAAGTAGATCACAGAAAGCTAATTAGTTAAAATGGAAACACCTTATAAATAAAAATTAAAAAAAGGATGAGCAGCCCAGCAGAAAACCTTTCAAAGCCTATGGACAGCTAATCACATAAAAGAAGTAAAGCTGACCACAGAATCTATGCAAATAGGCTCATCCTCAAAAATAATTAAAGTAAAACAAATCAAATAACAGAAGGACAAAGTTGTTTTTTTTCCTTCAAAATAGGAGCAAATGTTAGAATATTTGATAACGCTTAGCATTTGAATATTTATAGAACATTCACCTCATCAACTTTCTAGACCTGTACTTACCAACATGGGAACCATTAACTACAAGTGACTATTTAAAATTAAATTTAAATAAAATTTACACATAATCTCTCAGTTATGCTAGCACATTTTAAGTGACACATGGATAGACTTTATTTGTGATAATAAAACATAAAAAACGGGATGCTAGGATGGTTCAGTGGGTTGAGCGCTCATCTTGCAGTCCCAGGGTTCAAGGATGGCATTCCAGCCCTGGCCCATGCAGACCCATATGCTAAACTGGGGTGTGTCCCCAGTTTGGTTCTCATTCGCAAAGCTTCCCTTGTGGGAGGTCCCGGCCTAGTTCCTGCCCTGCACAGCCCCGTGCCCACCTGTAGAATGAAACTATATAGAAAACAAATGATGTGCAACTATGGAGACAGCTCTGGGCCCTCCCCCTTCTCTCTGTCTCTCTCTGTCTCTCTCTACCTCTCTGTCAAAAACAAAAGTAAACCCTAAAAAAAAAAAAAAAACCTTAAATGCAGGATCACTGAGGGAGTAAAGTATGCTATTTGAAAATAACAGGACATTTTTTAATTGTTAAAAAGAATGTGTTTATGATAATTATAAAATAGCATGCTTGGGAGAGGGCCATTGTATTGAGGATAATTCTATTTTTTATTTTCCACTCTTCTATATAGTGTGAAATTTTTACTTTAGGTGTGTGCTATTTTTACATATATAAATTGATAGAGAAAAATAAGTGCATAACTCTGAAAATACATAAATAAGATCATATTGATCCAGCCAAAGGGATTATTGGATTATTGATTCCATATAGCACTCTTTACATTAAGCCTAAACCAATGCAATTATTGGTTGTAAGACTCAATTATTCAAATTATTG
>PVKE010012900.1:0-37502 GCA_004027555.1 Craseonycteris thonglongyai
AAAAAAAAAAAAAAGAAAAGAAAAAAAAAGAATGAGAGTTGGAAAAAAGTGGGCTTAGGGACAAATAAGCAAAGTTAAGGGAGGCTGGGCAATAGCATGAGCTCCAAATCCTGAGGAGGAGCTACTGAGGAGTTTTCCTTACCAAGAAATGCAGATTTTTTTTTTTTTTTTTTTCCCTGCATAGGGAGTCCTTAGATGAGGATAATCAATTCTACCACAAAGGAAAAGGGCGATATTTGTTAGCCAAGTGAATAAGCTTTACATAATTTTATTCTCACTGTCACGTTACTGGATTGACGTTGTTCTCCCATCTTAGATAGGATGCAAGAGCTCAGAGAAGTAGTAACTTGCTCAGCCAACACACATGGTGGAATTAGAAATGGGGAACGACCTTTGACCTTAAAAAAACCTCTATCCAAGCATCCACTGGGATCTAATAGAGAGGCATGTGGTTTGGCTTCATTTTTGGGAGGGGGTAATTTGTGCCAAGTTTTGTAGTTAGGGACATGGACAATCATTAACAAGAATATTCTGAATTTTAAATAGCTGGAAGGCATGTGGTTTGGCCTCATTTTTGAAGGGGGGAGGGCAGTTTGTGCCAAGGTTCATAGTTACTTAGGGAAATGGACTATCACTAACAAGAGTATTCTAAATCAGGCATGTCCAACCTGTGGCCCAGGACGGTTTTGAATGAGGCCCAACACAAATTCTTAAAACATGGTATTTTTTTTAGAACCTTTTTTTTTTTTTTAGCTCATCAGCTGCCATTAGTGTTAGTGTATTGTATGTGTGGCCCAAGACAATTCTTCTTCCAATGTGGCTCAGGGAAGCTACCGCTGTTCTAGATTTTAAATAGCTTGAGGCTAAAGCGGAAAAAAACGCTTTGAGAAGAACTCCTCTATAAGCAAGAATGTTTTTTGAAACCAAAAATTATAGTAGCCCAGGCACTTGCAAGGGAGTTTTATTTTATACAGATATTTTGGGGGAACCAATGTGAGGTTCACGAAGAGTTTCAAATCACCATTTGGCTGGGGCAAGTTTTTAAAAATACTTTTGCTGTTTTTAGCATAATTGCCAACTAAAAGTTATTAGACGCCGGAAGCTTCATGATTGCTCCAGGTGGAAGTACAGAAAATATTTTTGGAATGGGGAAGGCCACCTGACCACACATTTTAACTGTGTCCTAATGCCTTCTGCCAAACCCTTCAGCTTCCTTCTCTTCAGGGATTCATGTGGTCTTGGATTTGCTATTATAATATGGGTAGTTTTTATCTGCTTACTGGGTAGTTCATTTCAAACCACAGACGCCTGCATAAAATGACGCTGACTGGATCTCCTAGTCACTGGAAGCAGGGATCTTCAAACCCCAGTCAGCTGCCACCTGTGTTTGTAAACAAAGTTTTATTGGACTACAGCCACACCAGTTTCAGTCTCTCCTATGCAGCTGTCATGCTTCAGTGGTAGAGTTGAGTGTTGGAGACTGAGATAGGATAGCCTAACATGCTTACTTTCTGGCCCTTCACAAGAAAAATTTGCTGATCCTAACCTAGAACATGGAGGAATGTTCACTTCTGGTTTGTTTCAGTGCTTCCCTCATTTATGACAAAAATGTTAATTACTTCTTCGGAACACTGCCATCTGCTAGGACCATTTTTCTAGGCAGAGTAAGTCAACTGCTAGGGGCGTCTTCTGAGACCCCTTAGCTTTTCAGAGGCCATAGTGCCTGGTGCTACGCCTGACCTGTGCTGCTCGATTGTCACCAATTGTCGCATGCCTCCTGCTGCTCTCTGCTGCTTGATTAATGCTAGTCATTTCTGTGACCTTTGCATTTACCACACCCAATACTTTTTTTTTTTTAAATGTATTTACTGGGATGGTGTCTTTTTTTCCTGACTTGCTACTCTTAACGCTTTTCAGCTGGGAAAAGCATTTGTCATCTCTATTTCCTGTAGTTCTCCAAAGGAAACAAGCCAAAACCAAATTGAAACTGGTTTCTTCGTCTTTCCCTATCAGCCCTGTCTCCAGTATTTATATTATCTGCAAACTTGGAAACTGCATCTCATGTTGCTTATGACTTTTACATCTAGCATTAGTCACAACGGTGGTGCTGACATTGACCCTGGAGGCATTTCCCATCTGAGTCTCTCCTCCAGTCTGAGGAGTTTCCATCTGTGGATGCTCTGTGTTGCCCAAGTCTTCCAAATACTCCTTAGATCATCTCCTATTTAACACCACACTTTGGGATGTTGCCCAACGCTTTCTGAAAAGTATGAGCATTTAGAAAGTACATATTTCTTTCCTACCCGGTCAGAAATGATGGCAAAAAAAAAAAAAAAAAAAAAAAAGTCAGAATATAAGCATCCTCTCCAATTACTTGGATTTAGGCTGGTAATTCTCCATCACACTGTGTTTTCCCAGATCACTTTCTATTTCAACTCTTTGAACAAATGCTGAGGTGCTCCCCAAAATCAGAATAAAGCTTCTTATTTTGTGATGTCCTGGAAGGTGGTTTGATGTGTTGGCCTTACATCTAACATATGACAATGATATCAATACTGACAAATGAGTATCCACTGTGACTCGCATTTTACAGATACAGTAGACTCTCAGTTAACCAGCACCCAGGGGGATTGGTAGACGCTGAATAAATGTACGTTGACTCAAGCAACAGGCATTCTTAAGCAACCGGTGAAATTCTGCTTGAGAGTGTCAGTTACTTGACTGCTGGTTCAGGGAGAGTCTACTGTATTTCTGTTGTTCACACCCTTGCTCTCCTGCAGGGCAGGTATGATCGTCTGAACTGGAATTTGAGCCTAAGTTGCTCTGACTCTAGCCTTACTGTCCTTCTATCCTTATTGGCTGTCTCCAGTGCTAACTGATATACCCTTATGTTGCTCCTCCTGATCTAACATTAAGCACAAATCAGACAGGCCCAGGAAAGAAAGGAAAGAACAGATTTAGGGATCAAAGAAAAAACTCCTTGGGATTAGCCCCTTCCTAAGGCTTCAGGGCTTAATAGATACTTCTCCCCCACCTAAGAAGGAATCAATGTCTTCTTCAAAGTCTCAAGTTTCATATTAGTTTTCATGTTCGCCTGCATTCCTTTTGAAAAATCCCATCACCTTTAGCGAAGTATTGTTTAAATGCTGTAAGACTTACATCAGCTGAGTTATGGGTGGATGTGACTGTGGGCTCACTTTGAGGTCAACAGTGTTGAACAGCAAGGCAAGAACTTTTCCGCCAGTGTGGTGGCATTAGCAGTACCGGTATTTAGAGCTTTTTGGGAGGGAAGGATCAATTTTCATCCTGCTTCCCTTCCTGATGGGGTAATTCAACTTCCAGTGCCAATTTTGGCACTGTTGGTTCAGATATTGGATTCTGATGTAGGAACACTGGACATACATTTGTCTGTGTCATGTGAGCCTCTAGGTATTAGATGTGGAGAAAAGTTATTTCAGAGATTCTTTGGCTAGTGTTGCACTCCATCCAAACGCAAATTGGACTTAGCGTATACCTGACTCTCAACTCAAAATGTAGCGAAGAGTAGGAGAGCCCAGTAAGTGTTCAGTGTTTATACAGTGTAACTGAAAAGCAAGGGACAGTTTGTTTCATCTTGCTTGTGGTTTAGGGCTCTAAACACATACACACACACCCAGGCTATCAACACTGTAAACATACACACTAAGAGACACAAACACAGATGTAGCAACCATAATGTTTACTGAGTGCCTATTATGTGCCTAGCACTGTGCGTATTTATAGCTGGATTTGTATACGCAAAGGTAGAGTGACCAATAGAAGCAAAGGCTCTCCCTAAAACAGATGTGCCAAAATAAAAACAAAAGCCTCATAGATTGGAGGCCAGCTGGCCAGAAGACTGAATGCTAATTTATGCTCAACTAGCTGACCTCAGTGGCTTCTTTTTAAAACAATGGCAAGCCCATGTATTTAACTGAGGTTAAAATCAATAAAAATAGTCCTGGGAGCCAGAAGGCCTTGGGGTCAAGAGCCACAGTGCATGTGAGTCTAGCATCTCTTCAATGTCAACGTGTGTAGAATTGGGATAGGAACCTCAAAGCATTATTGTACAAATAAACGAAGACTCGTAAAACACTGAGAATGGTGCCTAGCTCAACACAAGTGCTCCTTAAATGTTAGCGATGATTATGATGGTTTCTCTGTTGGCCTGGATGGAATGGGAATAGGATGCTGTAATGTATTCTCTCTCTGCAGTTACTCTAAAGCGGCGCTTTTCACATTGTAGAGCTGTGAGCCATGGATCCTCAAGCTTCTCTAGTGGAGAACACGTGGGCAGGACAAAACTCTGCCATAAACGCACATTAAACACCAGCAATCCAGACTATGTGAGACCACGCAATTAGGAAACCTCCCTCCTAATCACAGGCATCCATCATTCCTTTGTTCGTTCGTTCATTAGTTTATCATGTGTTGAGTGTCTACTGTGCACCTGGAATTGTGAAGAACATAAGACATTCTTAAACATCTGCCCTTGAGGAAGGTTAATGTAATCCAGAAGGCAATATGGAAAAACAGTGAGCTAATTCTAATACCCAGTGCTAAGGTGAAAATAGAGCACTATGCATAAGATACTACGTGGGTTGTGGAGGGGGTTCTCTGACCTGGCCTTGGGTGGGGAGGGTAGACTTCTTATAAGGAAGACTAGAATTCGGTAGGCAAAGTGGGTCAGAAGGTCTCAGGCAAGTTCATAAATAGCAAGTAATTGGGTAGAGCTCAATGCGGTGAGGTAGGGCATAGGTGAGGGACAAAGTACGACAGGTCAGATGATAGATGGTCTTTTATATCATGTTAAAACATTTAGAACTTATCCTCAAGTGACAGCAAGCCATTAAAAGAACTTGAAACATGAATGCAGTATGGACAGGTTTGCTAGAAAGATGATTTGACAGTAGCGTGTCGAATGATCTAGAGTAGGCGTCAGTAAACTTTTTCTGTAATGGGACAGATAACACATATTTTAGGCTTCGAGGGCCACCTGCCGTGGTCTCTGTTGCAGTCTATGTTTTATTCATTTGTTCTTAAAAACCCTTTTAAAATATAAGAACCATTCTTTTCATAATCCTTTAAAAACCTGGGTTCAAATCCCAGTTCTACCACTTAGGAAGTGTGAGACCTTGAGCAAGTTAACCTAACAGCTCTGGGCTTAATTTCAATGGCTCTTTTAGGAAATCTTCAAAAGCCCATCTTAAAAACACTTAAAAAATATGTAAACGCCACTATTTGCCGAGCCCTGGTCTACAGAAGGCAAATATACAATCAGGAGGCTGTTGTCATCATCTGGCGCTGACAAAGGTAACCCAAAATAGATGCAGTAGAACAGAGAAGATTGGAGCCAGGAGGAAGCTAGACAGTCTAGAAATATTTTGGCTGGGGAAGCTGGATGAATGGAGGTTTACTTGATTGAGGCAGGGAATCAGGAGCTTAGTTTGAGATGTACTGAGTTGACCTATTTGTGGAGCATAAGAGTTTGGTATGTCCAGTATCTAGTGTACTTGGTCTGTTGCTCGATACGTGAGAATCATGG
Source organism: Craseonycteris thonglongyai (assembly GCA_004027555.1). Lineage (NCBI taxonomy): Eukaryota > Metazoa > Chordata > Mammalia > Chiroptera > Craseonycteridae > Craseonycteris > Craseonycteris thonglongyai. The sequence goes on from PVKE010012900.1 coordinate 5,564, forward strand.
GCACAAGAGGGAGTGTCTGGCCTATAGGAATCGTTCATGTGTAGAGAGGGAGACTCCTCTAATAAGAAGGTAGGTAAGAATTGTGTAGAGGGAGAGGAATCCACAAAGATGACCACGGAGGAATAACCAGAGATGTAGGAAGCAAACCAAGTGTGCGTAGTTTCTAAAGGAGAAAGACATCATTTTCGGGAAGACGAGCTCAGCTTGTAAAGAATGCTGCTGATGGGCCAGGTTCAACAAGGACTATTTTGGGAGACAACTTTCTTTTGAACAACCAAGAAATAACTTTGTGGGTTGGGGGGGTGGTGTGTGTGTGCTTTTTCCAAAAGAAGTGTATATTACATGTAAGCTGTAGAATATGAGGTGGGCAAACAGATGCCAATTCTATAATAAACTGAGTGGAACTATTAAGTAGGACTTAAAAAAAATCACAATGAACAGCCTTGGTGGAGGTACCTATGATCGCCTCTTATCTGTGAAATATTTCCAGGGTGTAAGTTGATGACCGTAGGGCTAGCTGTAACCACTCAGGCATCTTTTATGCATCAGGCCCATGAAGTAAGGCTAGAATGCTCCTCTTCTCATGGACTCTGCAGGGCAGCAATGAGGTAAAACATGTCACTCACAGATCCACAAGAGCTACAGAGATTCAGCGTGAAAGCAAAGCGCAAAGGAGGCAGTGAGTACTCGATTTCTAATCAACTGGCACACAGCTCTCTGCGAAGAACTTTCTCATTTACCCCCTGGCTGTGCTGAAAAGGCCAGGCCTGCTGCTTAGTTCTTAGGCTGAACCAGGTGGGCACACTTAGTTATTTTACCTCTAACCAGCCCAGAACTCTTCCAGAACATGAACAGATCTGGAGTCTGCTAACTTCCACCACGTCTGCTCCCTTCACATTCTTGTTTTCACAATCTGGTCTCTCTGACATCCAAGGCCCAGAATGAACTAAATATCACTCACACATAAGTATATGGGTACAAGGAAGTCTGGGAGGGAAGGGGAGTACATGGAACGCCTGAGTGTCATTTTAGCACAGAGTTCTATTTCCCCCAAGTCTTTTTAACAGAACTGACAGCAGGTGCATAATTCTCCTCTGCTGTTTGCCTTCCCTGTTCCCCTCTCTCAGCACTTCTTAAAAGAGGCCCTTGAGCCTCAGGCTGCAGAATCACCTGTCATGCTTGCTAAAATGCAAATTATGGAGCCCTGCTGTGAAACCATTTTCTGGGGTTGGGTAGGATGCAGGAGTCAGCATTCCTGACCAGTTCCGGGTAATATTATTCACAGTGAGTTTAAGAACCCTTCCTCTATCCACTTTTAAAAGTCTAGAAGTTTAAAGAGTTTTGTCCATTGGCGTTCAGTACAAACTTGGGGCCTTAGTGACTTCATCCTGCATCACCAGTGTTTCTTAGTCCCCAAAGAGCTGACTCACCATCTCACTGTGTGGTGCATAGCAGGCATTTGTGCACTTGGAAGGGATGATCGCAACGGACCCCTTTACGAGCCCCCGCCTGCCCCCATGTAACCCAGCGTCGACGCATGTTCTTCTACGCTCCCCACAAAATAGCCAGTGTGACTCTGTAAGAACGGCAATTAGACCATTTCACGTTTCTGCTTCATATCTTCCAAAATCTCCCTGTGGTACTTAGACGAACCCCAAACGCCTTCTCTAGGTCTCTGGTTAACCTCCTGGCCTCAGCCCATACCACCTCTACCTTCTGCCTCCCAAACTTCAGCCAAATGAACTTCTTTCGCATTCCTTTGCCACCCCAAACTCATTCTCATGCCGAGGGCTTTGCACTGTTCTCTCTGCGTCTGGGAGCCACTTCCTCCTGAGCTCACGTGACCGGACAGCAGGCACTATCTAGATCGTGGCTTGAGGTAACCTCGTCAGACTACTCATCCAAAGTGCTCACCAAATCATCCCCCATCACACCCCCGTTTTACTTTTCTGCCCAACGCTCCTCACCAGCTGATCTTTTCTTGCTCACTTTTCTGTGTTTATTGTCTTGCTCTACTCACTGGTGAATTCATTTGCTATTTATTTGGTTCCTGTTCGGTGCCTGGCCCTATGCCCAGCAGTAAAGAAAGCCTCTCTCCTTACAGACAATCAACAAAAGCACATATAGCAGACGATGATAAAACTTTGTGAATAAAATAGAGTTAAAAGGGACAGAGAGGATGAGGAGTGCTCTTTTAGATAGAGTGAGCAGGCAAGGCCTACCCAATGTGGGCCATTGGAGCAGAAATTTAAATGCATGTAAACAGCAAGAGAACACAGATTTCTGTTTCATTCACCACAATATTCCCAGTAAGCAGGTGTGTGTCTAGCTGGCATAACACAGGTGGATTAAATACTTCCGAAATAAATAACTATGCATATCCCTCTTAGCACTTAAGCACTGCATTTATTAACTTATTAATACTTCTCTGGCTTCCAAACTAGACTTTGAGTTTTACTGACAGGGAATGAGTCTTTCCCTTCATCCCAAGGATCTAACATAGGATCTGGCTCAGGGCAAGCATGGGAATATTTGTGAAATCAAGGAAGAAGTAGGGATTACGATGAACCCGTCTGTCATAATACCCTCAGGGACATCCTGTAAACTTGAGCCAAAACCTTCACTGCTTGAGAAGTTCAGATGTGCTTCTGAGAATCACGTGAATTCAGTTCAAATAGTAAATCAGGTAGATAATGAGAGGCAGTAGCATCTACATTGTTAGCGATTCTTTCAGATAATTAATTTCTTTCAAATGAAGTGCTGGCATGTTTAAAAGCCAACGTAATAGATTTTTCTCAGTCCCTTTCTTCCTGCCTTGACCTACCTTGCTGGTTCAGGCTGTTTAAAGTATAGTTGAACACCCTGTGGAGTCCTATAGACCAATAGCTGGCTGAATCTTGAAGTCTTTTCCAGAAAGATAGATGTGGGTACTAAGCAAAAACAGACTCACTGAACTATAACACCGGGCATTTCAGCACTTCTCTGTTTGAAAACAAATGAGCATTTCTGGACCGGACACAATAATGATGACAAGCGATGACACCCGACACAAAAGAGGTCACCAGAATCCAACAGCGAAGCAGCCCCAGTGGCGTCTCTGGGCCTTTCGCACACTCTGTGCAGATATACTCACTTTCTTTTCTCAAAAAGTACTTGGAAAACTGTATAGAAGCTAAACTCTAGCCATATTTCTTATTGGTCATCTATGGAAAATAGAAAAATTAGGAAGTCAAAGATCAGAAATGAAAAGCTCTTATGTTTCCCTACTGCATGCCATGAACCTGCATCAAAAGGCTCTGTCAAGGCTACATCTGGAAAAATCGTGACAGTGGCAAACGCTGTAAAGCTATTTGCCTGTGCCCCTCATGTGCGTTCCTTCATAATGCTGCTCCCTCCTGCCACCAGTGTCCTGGTAAAGGAAGACCCAGGATTTGCCCCCTTGCTGTCCCCGGCCGTGCATCTCTCACATCTTTAGCACCTGGCTGCCATGTGTCTTTTTCTAGCAAGATTCTGCTGAAACATTTTTTTTTTATCTGAAAGCCATTAGGGTTAGACTCTCAATGCCCATGAAAGTGAAGATTAAAAGGCAAAATTAGTTTTTCTAAGTGGTATTTCAAGAATTATTGGTATCTGTGAGATGACGAGGCCAAAAAAAATTGTTCATTGATCAAAGGAGTACTTGGAAGAAACTGCATGCTATATGCTCTACTTAGAAAGTCATGACACATGTTGGACTGCTCAAAGGAGTTAAAAAAATGAAAAAAATATCAAAATATATTTCAATTGGGGGAGAGTTAAATGCATTCATGAACTGTAATCAGCTGCCTAAAAAGGTGATATAGATTTCTACCTCCTCTTCTGAAATGTCTTCTAGACATGTTGTTGAATAAAAACCAAGTCAAATTTCTAAACCTGAGTAATATCCCATTAGAAATAACCAAATCCTATGTATGCATATGTTTTACATATAACACAATAATAAATATGAAAATTCCAAAAGGATGGATACCAAATTATTGAGTGACAGTCTCTTGGGAACAGGATTTGAGGGGCTGAGGGAGACTTGCATTTTTACTTTATAGATTTAGGTATTACTTGAATTGTTTTAATGCCCCTTTATTACATTTATAATAAAAAAACCAAGTACTATATTAAAAAAAGAGTAAAATCCAGCAGTAAATACATTTGCTTAGCTTTAAGTGAGTATGTCCCAAACCCATATGATCAATGAATCTGTTTTATGGAAAGCTCACAAAAAACTTGTGCAACAAATCTTGAAGTTACTTCACTCAAGGTTCTCCCCACTCCCTGTCAGAAGTGGGTTTTCACCTTCTGTGACCTTCTATAAATGAGTGACAGAGGTAGAGGAAATCTCAAGAGATGATTTGGAACCACCCCGTTCTCGTTTGAAATGTAGGGACTAAGGTCATGAAATGAGAAGGGTGTGGTGAGATCAGTCTAAAGCCCTTAATCTTTATCTAACTGCTGTATTTTTCCTATATTTAAAAGGCACCTAGGTGGGCTGTGACCCTTGGGTGTCACTAAAAAATCATTAAGTTTTTCAGAAAACAATCAGCAGGGAAAGCCGGGATGGCTCAGCGGGTTGAGCGCTCGCTTTGAAGCCCTGAGTACTGAGGATCGAATCCCGGCTCTGGCCCAAGCGGACCCACATGCTAAACTGGGGTGTGCTTCCCGAAAGAGGTGAGGCCCCCAGGTCAGTTAAAAAAAACAAAAACAAAAACAATCAGCAATAATATCTCTGGCACTCAAGAAAATTGTTAGGACCTCTGGTGAACCCTGGCTCAAAGTTCTCATTGCATGACCTCCACCCCCTTACCAGAAGCCTGTCTTGTTCAACAGCAGGGGTGTCAAACTCAATGAAAACACGGGCCATTTGGTGCAACAGGCAAGAGTCACGCGGGCCACATCACATTTACAAACGTCGCCAGAACTGAGTCAGCACTTTTATACACGCCCACAGGCCCCCAGGAAAGGCACTGGGCCACCTGTATACTCGTCTTTAGTAGTTAAAGGGTTAATGAGGGAATTGTGTGTACGGTATTGCCTCGATCTCCCCATAGCACTATTTTCTTCATAACAGTTTTTTCTATTTTCATTTTATTTCAGAGCATCGTGGGCCACAAAAAATGACCTCGGGGGCCACATGTGGCCCGCGGGCCGCCAGTATGACACCCCTGGTGTATAGCTTCCTTGGAGGAAGTAGATGTTCTTCGAAGGAAGGGGCCCTGGAAATAGCTGGCGGAAACCAGCAAGGGTCTTGAGGCGGCGTGGCATCCCTAGTGACGTGTACACACATGGAAGCACAAGCTTATTGCCTTGAACAACATGACCTTGAGTTGGGCAGAACTGGGTTTCAATCTGCCCTCTTGATTATGCCTTTGACTAGCTATCTAACACTGTCAAGTTCCTTAAGTCCCATGAGCAACATTTCCTCATCTCTGAAACAGGAACAGCAGGGGCTGTCACCCCTGTGGCGGACATGAACAAAGATGCGGGCTGTTAAAGCTGCTAGCGTGGGGCACAGTATATGCAGAAAGGTTAAGTCCCACCTTTTCCCTCACACAACCTAAGGGTACTGCTGACTTCCTCCCACCCTAATGATACCAATCCTAATGGTACTAATTCTGGGCAATAAGCCCAGGGGTTACAAATAAAATAACATCTATGCTTGAAAAGCTGACTGGCTGGTGATGACACGATCTGGGCACAACAGGTGTGACAGGCACATCACCCACCAGAGCCTCTAGGGACCACTCTCAGCCAGCACCCATCCTCCTGGGGGCCTGACACTGGAGCTGCCTCTCAAGGACCCAGTGGCTTCATGGTTCACAGGTCCTTAAGTTGTGAGGCAAGACAACTGACAATTCAAAGGCACAGAGTTGTGGGCAGGATGCACAACATCACCTTTGTTCACCAAGTCACAAAAGAGTAGACATAATTATTCTTTGGGATTCTATAAGCTTGATATAGAATCCCTGCTTCGGCTCTTACTAGAGTGAGCTTGGGTGAGCTGCTGAACCTTGACTGTCTATGTTAAGGGGAGGATAATGTCAATCTTGTGGATTGACTGTTAGAACAACAAATGCGGTTGCATAGAAATAAACTTGGCATCCTGCCTGGCACAATAAATCCGGGCTTCTTTCCTTCCTTACGCCAAAGCTGGAAAGTCAAACAAGAAGACCTTGAAGTTTCATAGTCTATGATTCTTTAAGTGATGACCTATCTTATTTCTGTCACATATCTTGGCTCTGTCACCTACTAAGGTGATCTGTAGCAAATGACTTGACTTTGTATTCTCTTCTGTAAAGTGTGGATAAAAACTGGACCCACTTCTCAGGGCTACTGTTACAGTTCGGTGAGATTAAGCACATAAAGGGTTTACCCTTGCCTGGCAGATAGTCACTACGTAACGCCAGCTGGCATTGCTGTCAGGGACACTAAAAAGATGAAAAGAGACAATGCGGCAGAAAGCACGGCACAGTGCTTGGCACACAGGTCGTGTGCAAACAATAGTGATTATTATTACTTCTATGACCGCGACCGATTTTACATTATAAAAGGTTATGGCCCAAGGAAACTGGTAAGTATAACAACACACACTGTCATCCCTGTAATGACACATCAAAATAGACACCAAGAGATATTAGGACCATTATCACAGGTCCACTTGGGAATAAAGGTTTTCTGGAACAAGCAGCCTAGTGGAGCCCAGACGAGGACAGCCTCCTCCACGGGGAGCAGCGGGTGCTGGCCACACTGTCTCCCTGCCCTGGAGACCACACCGTGGAGACAGCATCCTGTGAATAATGGGTCATTTCACAAAGCGGAAATGTGATAGCGCCCTAGCCTGGAACCATAGCTTTCTGCCCAACGTTCAAAGCTCTCCGGTGAGGATCTCACGTCTCTTTGGGATCCTCTGGGGATCGAGGTGGGTACGCATTGTTGCTATTACGTTATAAAGAGGAGAGTAAATGGTTTAGAGACATCAAATACCTTGTCTTTGCTCCAAGAGTCTTATCAGTGCAGAGGGAGGGCTCGAAACCCAGATGGCAATCCCTGGGGTCCATGGCTCTATGCTCTCCCTTGGAAACACTTTTTTTTTTTTAAAGATTTATTTTTATCGTTTTTGACAGAGGAGAGGGAGAGAGGGGGAGGGAGGGAGAGAGAGAAAGAGAGGGAAGGGGGAAGGGCCCAGAACAGTCTCCATAGTTGCACATGATTGGTTTTTCCATAGTTTCATTCCACAGGTGGGCGGGGCTGCACAGGGCAGGAACTGGGCCGGGGTCTCACCCCGGTGAGAACTGAACTAGGGGCACTCCCCAGTTCAGCACATGGGTCCGCACGGGCGGGGCCAGGATTTGATCCTCGGACCCCGGGGCTGCAAAGTGAGCGCGTAACCCACTGAGCCATCCCGGCTTCCCCAGGAAACACTTTGAAGGGAGCATGAATAGGGGGCCTTAGACAAGATGTGGCCCCTTGCCCCCCTCCCTTCCTCGACCAGGTACCCGCAAGACTCACCTGTCACTGAACTGAACCTCCTCCCCGTTCCTGGCCCAGCGGATGGTCGGCCTGGGGTTGCCGATGGCCTCGCAGTGCAGGAGGACGCTCAGCGTGCCGCTGGCCAGCGCCACCGTCTGCCCGAGGTGGGTGACCACCTCGGAGGCGGAGAGCTGCTGGGCGGCCGAGATCTTGCGCAGGATGCTGGGTTTGCGGTGGGGCCGGCGGGCGCTGCTCCCGGCCTCCCCGGTGGCGGCGCGCAGCGAGCTGCTGAAGCCGGACACGTGCTTCCGCGGCGGGAGAGCCACGGGCGGCGCCCTGCGCTCCGAGGGCTGCAGGAGCGCCTCCTGCTGCTCCAGGGGGCTGCGGAACAGCTCCTGCGCCAGCTGGGCCACCAGGTGCTTGCTGTAGACGTCGCGCAGCTCCTCGGGCTGCCCGGAGACGTTCCGCAGGAGGGCGTCCAGGCGCTGCTGCTCCGCCACCAGGGTGAAGGGCAGGCGCGGGAGGGCCGGCTCCGCGTTCGGCTCCTCCTCCGAGGACGCGTTCCTCTCCGTGGAGTCCTGCACCTCCCACGAGGCCAGGAGCTCCCCGGGCCAGCCCCCCTGCTCCAGCAGCCGTGACACAAGGTCGTCGTAGCGGCTCCCGGGGTCCGCCGCCAGGCCGCGCTTCTCGGCCTTGCTGCCGTTGGAGAAGATGCCGTTCTGGTGCTTGTGGGGCTGCGGGGCCTCCTTGGGGTGGGCCTTCCTCCCGGGCAGGGCCTCGTCCTCGCTCCGCAGGCCCAGGGGCCGCGCCACCAGCTTCCGATTGCCTCCGATGAGCTTAATCACGAACTGCTCCCGGGCCGGCCCCGCCGAGCACGTGTAGACGCCCGCGTCCGAGGGCTTCAGCCGGTGGATCTTTAAGTAGCCGAACGGGGCCACCGTGACGTGCGCGGAGCTGATGAGGTGCTGGCCGTCCTTCTCCCACGTGATGAGGGGCTTGCGGAAGCGCCGCGTGGGGCAGCGCAGCACCACGGCGGTCTTGGGGAGCAGGTATGCGAACCCCCCCACCACGAAGTGCAGCTTCCTCTGCTGGCGGGTCTGGATGTAGACGTTCCTGGCTGCTGCGATGTGTGGGCTGTGCTTTGTGGAAGGTCGTCCGGGCCCTGGAAGGAAAGGGGAGGAGGAGCAAGACAAAAAAAATGGGAGTGAGATGTGGCAATGAGACGGAGGGCCCACACAGAGCGGATTCGGGCCAGGGCCCTCAAAGAGCACCTTCTATGTTCCCGGAGAAACTGGCTGCCGGCTGCAGACCAGCAAGCCGCCGCCACCATCAGAACTGCAGAACTAAGGGGGTGCCCACGGGGGCAACCTGCCCTCAGCCTGCTGGGTCTTTCAGCCCCTAGAAGCCAAGATGCAGGGTGGAGGAGGAGCGGGATCCCCGGAGACAGGCAGGTCCTCTCATTCAAAGGACGTAAGAAAAGAAAAACAATCAGCCCCATAAAAAGAGGCAGAGGACACGGGGAAGGAGAACCGTCTCCTTCTCAGTGCTTTTTAGCCTTTGCTTCTACAGAGTAGCAGGGCCCTCCTGCACGCAGGGGAGTGTCATGACTCCAGAGAGTAACAGTAAAGAGAACAAGTCTGTAGCCTTGTTTAAAGCCCCAGAGCGGATAACATTAGGCTTCATTAGTCACATGCTGCCTCCCACTTCTAGATCGCTCATGCCCGCAAGTGAACTTTGCTCTACTTCCTGCAACCTGTTTTTCCAGGAGAGAAGGGAATCCCACCTGGCCACGTGCAATTAAGATTCCTTTTCCACCTCCCGCTGAGCTCACCAGCAGCCTGCTGCCCTCCAGGGCCCAACAATCTCCCACTGGTGGCCACGCCTGCTTCCACGTGGGCTTCCTGCCGTCACCCCCGCTGCAGAGCTCTGGGTACTCACTTGCGCAGGTTGCCAGCATGCAGGGCCTGATGGATGATGAGAAGGGCAGGGGAGGGCAGGACGAGGAGTTCACGACAGCCGAGACCCCGGTTTTCAGCACCTTCCGGCAAACAGCAGTGCGCGTCTGGGTGCCCTCCCCACAGCTTGTGGAACACTGGTGGGCAAAGAAAGGCAAGTGCACGTAAATGCAGGGAACTGCAGGCTAAGGGGTTTCTACACCAGCCCCAAACTCACCCAATATGAAAAAAGCTGCTTGGAAAAGCCACAGCCACTAAGAGAGCCAGAGAACTATGGGTCCATTGTCACTTCCTACTCTGTAGACATTTTACTTGCTTTTACTTATAAGGCCTGGTGGGCTTTACAGTTACAGAGTTAGAGAGTCCTGTGTTCAAATGCTAGCTCAACATTTTATTCCTTGGCAAGTTACCTAAATACTCTGTGACTGTTTACACTTATTCTTATTTCGCAAGGCTGGGAATTAAATGATATATTTTAAATGTCTCACACACACAGAAATCATAGTCAGTGCTAATTCTTTTCTCCTTCATTCACAAATAAAATATTTTAATGTCAAGCATCAGAGCATTGTTATATACCTCCTTTGTCTAAAGTGGGATGCTAGATATTATGGAAAAAGAATGTGTAAGATGGTTCCCAACCTTAAGGAGCTATCATCAAACACAGGGGGAATAATTCCAAATTTATTATTAACATGAAATAGTATATTAGGGCTGTGGAAATCAAAACCACAGTGAGATACTACTTCATATCCACTAGAATGGCCATAATAGAAATGGACAGACAATAGTAAGTGTTGGTGAGGATGTGGAAAAATTAGCCTTCACACACTCAACTGCTAGCAGGAATGTAAAATAGTACAGCCCACTTGGAACACAGTTTGTTTCTTAAAAAGTTAAATATAAATTTACCATGACTCAGCAATTTCACTCCTAAGTATCTACCCGAGAGAAATGAAAACATACATTCACACAAAGACTTGTATGCCAATGTTTGTAGGAGCATTATTGAGATTAGACACAATGGGGAAACAACTCAAATGTCTATCAATGGTAAGTAGATCAACACAATGTGGTATAGCTACACAGTGAAATATCATTCTGTCATAAAAAGGAATGTAGTTCTGATTGTGCTACAACAAGTGTAAACCTTGTTACAGTATTTAAATTACGGTATATCCCAATGAAGGTGTTTAAAGAGCAAAATGGTAACAAAAGAATCTAGTAAAAATAGAAAAGTAAAAGACCAGTGAAGCATTAGAAAATTAATGCTAACTATTGTTGAATGCTCATGGTACACTAGGGATTGCCTGACTTAGGTCTTGAAGATCGGTGGGGTTTGGATGGCTATAGGGAACCAGGAATAAGTATGAGAGGCAGGAAAACATCCAAAACAAAGGTAGAGTAGTTCAGAAGGCTCGGGGGCAGAACTAAACCTCTTCCACAGAACAGAGGGAACATGTTGCAGGTGTCAGGAGTTCAAGGGTGTCTGTCAGGAGTGTCAGTAGTTTGGGGCCAGACGTTTGGAGACTTTTAATTTTGAGACAGGAGGTTTAGACCTGGTCCATAAAACAGTGAGGAGCTGATGCAGGGAGGAGTAATGATGAAAGAGGTATTTTGAGAAGGTTAATCTGGCAACAGAGTCCAGGAGGGATGGGAGTTGGAGATGGATGGGAGGCAGGGATATCAGTTACGGGGCTGCCACAGTAGTCTGGGCTTCAGATGATAAAACCTGAAAGAGGGTCATGGCAAGGTGCCACGTTCACTTGAAATATGACAGTAAAAACCAAAAAATATTATCTTACATTTTCAAACTTTATATGCTAGACCACTGCAATAAACTAGTCCATGAAAAATTCTATGATATACACCACCCTGAACCATGTGAACGATGCCAAAAATGGGGCCGCGAGTCGAAGCACTGTTTTGTTCCTGGATGATCATGGATTCCAGATTCCAGGCATCCCTTATTTTACTGTAAATGACAGCACCAAATTCCGGGATCAGGTAGAGTGGAGGTGAAGAGCCTGGACATTTTAAACAAACGGTCATTTCGATGCTGCCAAGTAGAAAACTAGAAAACTAGAACTGCATGTCAGAAGATCGATTTATGATTTTGGTCAAGCCTCGTTCTTTCTCTGAGCTCAATTTTTACATCTCTACGACAGGGAAGCTAGAGCCGAGATTTTCAAACTGTGTTCTATAACTATGTTGGAGAAGTGATCCAGGGGCTTGTCAGGTGAACTGGAGGCCCAACCATTGGAAGGAAATCTGGGACCCCTACCTGCACTTCAGCCAAAACAGCTCTGATTTGATCTGTTTTAGCTTTTTGGATTCATAGTAACATTTCAACTGAAAAATGGGTCCTGCAGCTATAATTTTTAAAAGAATCACGAGGCTATAGGATCACATAAGTTCCTTCTAGCTCTAAAATTTACTACTCTGACTTTAATTTTTTTCATCTTTTTTTTTTTTTTTTTTTGGAGGGGGGAGAACAACTTTTCTAAAAATATGATCTAAAAATATTTAATAGCTAACTCAGGAGGTGGAAGGATTTCTTAAAAAAAGAAAAGGCCTTTTGAGAGATCTTATTCTCAGAATAGAATCTGAGAATAGTTTTATTTGAAGTGTCTAATCCTTGGGCTTAATTCTGCCTCTGAGGGACACTGTGTGTGCAGTGACCATGACACTGAGGATCATGCAGGTCTTCCTTCCCCCAGGGGTTCTTGTGGGGGTGTGGAATGCACGGCTCATCTCAGCCACAAGGCCCATCTCAGCCACAAGGCCCATACAGGGGCTGTGGGGATGACAGGGCCACCTGGAGCCTCTGTAACTGCCCCCAGGGGCACTTCAGTAGGGCACCAGCCCCAGTTTCACCCCAGTGAATTGGTGATTACTTCTAGTTATTCCCAGCCCCTCCCCAATGTTTGGAATCTCCATTCGTCAGCCCAGATAACTCAGAACCTAATCATTCCTTGGATCAGGATTAACCTAGTTCCCAAAATGTAACTTTTTCCTCCTAGGAAGCCAGGCCAAGGCGGGGCGGGGTCTCATGGCCATGACCCTGGGTCTATCCAGTCAAGGTAAGTGTTTCTTTGATTTATTCTCCTTCTCCTGACAAAGAGCAGGGATAGAAGGGAATCATAACAAAATTAGAATTAACTTTTACTGTGAACAAAGCGTCATTTAAGTCTCCCAATAACCATAACAGTGGAGAGTGGTCTGCTTATCTCCAATATTCAGGTAAGCAAACCAAAGGCCAAGAAAGGTTAAGTAACTAGCTCAAGAGTACTGGAGGCTTCCGTTGTTGCTGGTGGGGACGTAGAATAGTGCAATTGGTAGGAGACAGCATTAGGACCTGCTGGCCTGTCTTTCAGTTTGAACTCTTCACCACACGTGACACTGTTCTAAAGGTCTGCTTGATTTAAGGGGGCCCATGGGACCTCCAGCAATGTCCTTTCCTTAGTGTCTAATCACAATGGTCCCGCCTTCCAATCTGCAGGCTGAAAAGAATTTTGTATGACTTCTCTGTGTCCCATATCCTCAGAGACTACAAAGTTCAGGGACACGGGGCTACAATTACAATCATACATTCAGCATCTTATTCATGGCAGACTATCTCGGATGGACTTAGGAGAGCAAGGCCTTTAACCTGGGCGGGAGGTCTTCTTATATTGTAGTCACTCACTTTTAACTTGGCTGCAGGGAAGTAAATTAAGCAGCCAGCTCTTCCTCATCAATCGGAAGCTTGAAATTGTAATCAGGTTCCTCATGGAATGAGACCCGGCCTCGCTCATGCTGTTTGGGCCAGGATCCTTCTCAGAACACTGGGTTCTTCTCCCTCTGTCTCCACACGTGCCTGCACCTCTTACTCCCAGATGTTTCCAGTCTCTACTCAAGAAGGGCCAATCCTCTGTAGTTGTTCTCTTCCAAGTTACAGGACGATAAGGAACATGACTTATTAGGAAAAGAAGGCCTCTTTGCTGTCAATTTCCTGGCTCCAAAACTTCAACAACTTCCCAGCGAGTGAGCCTCATTTCCCCTGTTGCCTTGCCTTTAGGGAGATGATTGCATCAGCTTTCACCATCCCTGACTTACCTCATAAGGTAGTGATATACCCCCAACTAACCTGACTGGCTAAGTAATTCATATGCTAACACTAGCATAAATTAATCCATAGACACACAGATTCAACTCATTAGTTTTCAGCCCCTCCAATTCTTTGACTTGCCTACAACATGCCTGTATGTCTTTCACAGAGAAGCCCCTCCCTGCCCTAAATGATTGCCTCACAAGTACACTCGGCCAAGAATAGAATCACTAGGCCTGAAGTGAAGTGTTGAAACCAGATTCAAGACCCTCCCTTGCCTTGATTATAAGCATCATTTAAATGTTCTTTGCTGCTCCATTTATCTTCTTTGTATGATACACAACTCACAGGATGGAGCTGCAGCTGACATGTCACAGCAATACTTGGTTCCACAGAGGGGAAAGCTACCTGTGACAGTTAGGGTGCCAGCTCTATCATCATAGGGTTAGAATTCTCACCCCATATTTTATCAGCCCATATAGAGTTCCATCAGATGGTACCTGCTAAGGGCATCGTCACATTTGAGAGTCAACCTACCTTATCAGAGGTTTTGTAATTTGTCAGTTAAATTGCCTTCTCGTGGTATCTCACCCCAAATGTCTCAGAACAACCGAATGTCATGTTTTAGAAACAATTTTTATTTCAGCAGGATAAAGGCTTATAAGCGAGCCTGTGTATATTCAAGTGTGTGTGTACATGCGAGAACCTAACAGTGACAGTTTTTCAATGGAATGTTGACTTGGGTATTATATAGGAAAAAATCGTAACAAAAAGCAGTGCAGGAGAGAGCACCAGTGTATTCGCCAACTAGAGCCACTTTGTCACCATTTATAGTACTGCTCAATAATGTCAGGATTATTTGGTTCTGTTCTCATATACACAGCGGGGGGTGCCTTCTTTTCCTTCTTATTTTTACCTCTTTCATTAGCTCCTTCTGAGGACTGTACATACCTCTGTCCAGTCAGAGAGAAGCCACTCGCTGGGACAGTCATCTTTCTTGCAGGCTTGCTGGGAGGCCAGTTTGGAGGCTGAACAGAAGGTCTCGGGAAGCTCCAGGAAGCTGCCATCAGCCATGCGCTGCTTGCACAGAACCTCACGCTTCTGGATGCCGCCTCCACAAGTCCTGGAACACTGTGGAAGGGGAGAAAGTCGACCCAACATAAGGAAGTGCTGTGTCTGGGATGCCAGGATAGCTTAGCAGTTGAGTGCTGGCTTCGCAATCACAAGGTCTGGGGTTCGATTCTTGGCCCGAGCTGTGCAAACCCGAATGATGAACTGCGGCACAACTGGTAACCGCCAGGATGGCGGTGAAGGTTCTTGCCTCCCATGTGGGAGGCCCCCGGTTTAGTTCCTGCCAGATGCGGCCCCATATCCACCTGTGTGGAATGAAACCGGGTCACATCTAATGATGTACAACTATGGAGACTGCTTTGCCCGCCCCCCACCCGCCTTTCTCTCTCTCTCTCTCTCTCACACACACCTTCTCTCAAACAATAAAATAAACCTGTAAAAGAAAAGAAAGCGGTGTGTTGGAGTTCCAGTTTTTACCTTCATCTTGGCTGAGTGAACATTAAAAAATAAAAAAATAAAAGGAGAAAAACCAGGAACAAGTTTCCAAAATTGGAGTGAATTTTTACTCTTAATCACAAGTATTTAACTAGAACATCCAGGAATTTCAAGAGCCTTTAAATCTTAGAATGTTGCTTCCAAACTATGATTTGCAGCCACCCAAGACAACTGGTTTAAAAGGTTAGCATAATAGAGTGTTAAACATATTTACGATCCCATGAAAATACTCTGTGCTGCTTCCTGAATGAATGGAGAGAGAGCTCCAGCCATCAATGTAAATCTGGAGGAATTAATCTGTAGAGAAGGCAGCCCTTTCTCTTTCAGTGTAAATGTCTACTCTGCCACGTTGGAGGGTGTTAAGTTGGAGGCCTGGTTTTCTGAGTAACTCCCCTGGAACACTTTTCTTGTAGGACTTGCAGTTTCTTAGGGCAGTGGGGGCAAGAGCCACTGAAATTTGGGATACGAGTATAAGAAATACAGGCATACTTTAGTGGTTTTCAGCAGGATCCCAAACACACTGTCCACAAGTAACTTAATACAGTGGTCCCCAACCTTTTTGGCACCAGGGACTGGTTTCGTGGGAGACAATTTTTCCAAGGATGGGGTGGGGGAGGAGGGATGGTTTGGGGATGATTCAAGCACATTACATTTATTATGCACTTTATTTCTATTATTATGACTACATTGTAATATACAATGAGATAATTATACACTATATAATTGCCACTATAAAGTCTGCTCCCAGATACAGCTTAATTGTCACCTGCAACTCACTGACAGGTTTTTGATGTGAGTCTGCAAGCAACTGATTTATGATGGTCTCTGTGCAGTCAAACCTCTCTGCTCATGTTCATCTGTCTCCTCAGTCGCTCCCCAGTGCTAGCATCACCGCCTCAGCTCCACCTCAGATCATCAGGCATTAGATTCTCATAAGGAGCCACAACCTAGATCCCTCGTATGCGCTGTTCACAATAGGGTTTGTGCTCCTATGAGAATCTAATGCACCCGCTGATCTGACAGGAGGCGGAGCTCAGGAGGTAATGCGAGTGATGGGGAGCGGCTGTAAACACAGATGAAGCTTCTCTTGCTCTCTCACTGCTCACCTCCTGCTGTGTGGGCTGGTTCCTAACAGGCCATGGACTGGTACTGGTCTGTGGCCCAGGGGTGGTGTGGACCTCTGACTTAACAGTCATAATCCATTTGCATGAGAAGGGTGGGAGGCCCCCTGCAGCACAGAGTTGGCTTTTATTCCAAGTATTTGAACCCTCCCTTGCAATAGCAAAGGAACACCTAATTTTTAGCTGGGCACATGCCTTTTCAGCATACAGACTAGATTTACCAACCACCCTTGAAGGTTACTAAGTGCTGACCAATGGGATATAAGTGGAAGGGTTGTGGAGCACTCTGCTTTCTTCCAGAACAAGCCCCTGTCTTTAACTAGCTGCCCCAGGGCCCTCTGGGACATGAGGTCTGGGAATAAAGACTGAGAGTTTGTGCCTAGGGGCTGCTCCTGCTATAGCTCTTAAAACTCACCGGGGTCAATGCTCTGTGCACTGTGTGGAATTGCAAGGGGGTGTGTGCCCACAGCTGAGGTTAGGATGCTGATACTATGCCCTTGAGTATGGTTAAAACACTGTTGTGCTCAGCTGTCACCCTCTTACCCAGTGGTCCCAATCTTGGATGCGTTTTTAAACCACTTGGGTTTTTTAAAAAAGTAATGAGGTCTTAAATTTAACCAGAAATCGAATTATTAAATCAGAAACTCTAGGAGAGAAAAAAAGAAAGAAAATTAATTCTCCCAGCTAATTCTGAACTAGGGTTGAGAACCATCTCTCAAAGGAATTCCCCTCCACCATTTCCGGTGGGAATATGATAAACTTAGAACAACCTAGGACTCAGAGAGGCCTGTTAGCACCAGAGGTTGTCTGGATCCCACCTGAGCAAACAGAGCTACTGGACAATAAAGTCAGAAAAGCTATCAACTTAAGTCTAGTTAGGCCTTTTAACCCTAGAGACTTTCAAATGATCCAAGCCAGTGATGAACAGCCTCCATGTGCATTTTAAATGAAAAAAATTATGAAATACAAATAACCGTATTAAGTCCCTTAGGAAAAATACGTATTTCCTTATGGCTAGATTCAACTACATACTCACTGAATAAAAGAAAGCTACGGATAGAGGTGACACTGCTCTATGGGGTAGGTTTTGTCCCCATTTTACAGATGAAGATACCGAGGCTGGAGAAGTGAGGTGACTCAACTGAAAATACATAGCAGGGAGAACTGGTTTATTTCCATTCTGTACAATATTCCCTGAGTTCCTACTGAGCACACTCTCTGGCGTGGAGTGGTAGACACAATCGGAAAATGAGCCCATGTTCAGCTTTTCCTTCTTGGGGTTGGAGAAACTGCTCTCTTCTTGCAGTGGAGGGTGCTCTAACTGCTGCTTCACGCTGAGGGCCCCATGCCTTGTAAACCCCAAGTCTGTTAGAGCCCGGTCTCCCCATACCGGGCTGGACAGTGCTTTGAAATTCAAGCCTCAGCCCCTTGAATATCTGCTCTCCTCTGTCTTCCCCAATCATTTAATGGTGCCATAAATCCAAGACAAGCACTTAGGAAAAGTTCTTGAGTTTTTTTTTATCTTTCTTACTACCTCTCCCCTGACACCCAATTCATTAGCAAATACTTTCAGATTTGCCTCTAAAATAAGGAAGTGTTAGCTCCACAATAAATAATAAATTAGTATGTAATCATCTCTTGCCTAGGCTACTACTAAGCTTCTTAAGCAGTCTCCTAGGTTTAAGGTCTCTGAACTCCTAGCAGGATATACAAAAGGTGCCAAAAAATGTGTTCACATTTTAAGAAAGGAAAAAACTGTATTAAAATTGTAATAATATATACCGATAACAAAAGATGAATACAAGCCACGTTTGACTTCTGTAATTACAAGAGGTGCACAAAATGGTTACCATCAGTGTTTATGTAATATAGATAATATCTCTTATAATATGTATACTTTTTTTTTTAGTACCCCCAGTAGATAGTGCATTCAGTTTGAAGAGAGCTCTGTTTTCTTTCTGATGGCCTGCTGAGAACCCTATTGGTTGGATACAACTAGAAGTCAGAGGGTGGAGTCACTTAGATCACCCCCCTGGACACATGCAGAGAAGGTAGAGAGCACTTCAGAAGAAGCAATGGAAGATATTCAGCTATTATCTTACTAAGAGTGATGTTTTTCAAAGCACAAATCAGATCACATAACTCTCATGCTTAAAACTCTCCAACCTCCTTTCCTTGTGATTAAGATAAAATCCAAACCTGGTCTCCCTGACCTGCAAAGCCTTCCACATCCTGGTCTCTGGACTGATGGAGCTTCAAGACTGTCTAACTCATGCCCTTCCAACTTCATTCATTCATTCAACATAAAGTTATTAAATACCAATCACAGATCAAGCATGGTTCTAGGTTCTAGCAGTGAACAAGGAGCTTCACACTCCTCTACAACTTCATCTCAAACAACTCTCCTTTTCTCTGCATATTCCAGTCACACTGTTTTCTTTTTTGTTGTTGTCGTTCCCTCAATGTTGAGCTTGTCTCTCCCACGGGGCCTTTACACTTGCTTTTCTCTCCACTTGGGCCATTCTTCTCTTACATCTTCATGTGGCTGAGACTTTCTAATCATTCAGCTTCAAGTCCATTCTCACTTCCCTGGAGAGGCCGTCCCGAACCTCCCAACTAGAGTAGCCAAAGCAGCCTCTATCCTATTAACCTCATTTTATTTTTAAATAGCTCTTCTAAGTAGCTCTCACTCCTTTCAGAGTTATCTTATTAGACTATTAGCTCTACGAAGGAAGCGATTTTGCTTCTCTTATTGCTCACACTAATGTCTGAGAATTGCATTCAAAACTTTTCCTCAGGATAATACTGCTTCATCTTTAATAAGAGACCTTAGGATTGGAAAATTCCATCTCTGGTTTTTTATTCTTCCACATCCTCTCTCATTTTTTTTTTTTTTTTAAGTTAATGATTTGTTTGTTTCCCAGTAAAGAAGTGGTCAGGATATGAGCTAAACCATAGAACGACATTTCATACCAGATGCTGGAGGTATGTGATGTTTTGGAATGATCCATAAATATGTACACTGCAGTGAAAATGCAGTATATTTTTCTATGAGAGAAGTAATGGCTGGTTCATAAAATCATTATCCCCTCAACCTCAAAATGACATCAGACCACTTTTCTTCTAATCCTTTGATTATAAGTCAGTCAAATTCCCTGTGGGTCCTATTGAGTTTGTCAAGCATAAAGAACGTGCTCTTGAAGTTTCTGTTGCCTGTGATTGACATTTTAGACATTTGACTAGTGATGTCGGTAGAAACACAGATCTCTCTCTTCAGTGCTTGATGGCTGAAATTTTATTTTTCTAAATATCTTAAGAGGGACATGGGCTTCTTTAAATTTGAATGCTCCAAAAATAAACAAGTAGTTAAATAAAAATAGCTCTTAAATTCAAGCTGTCAGAGCTTCTTAGCAAAAGTGACACTAAGGAATTGAAGAAGTAGATGACAAAACTAATTGGTCTTATTTCAAGGGTAGAGATGTAATAAAACTGGGCTACAGAGTGTGGCCACTGAAAATAACATAGCTGGGTTATTGAATTGCAGATAGAGTCTGATTCAGGTGGTGGCTCCAACATGGTACAGCAGTCTGTGACAATATCATGACAAAACAGCTGCCAGAAAAGTAGAAAAAAAAAAGAAAAAGAAAAATGAAAAATCAGCTTACTGTGACGTGTGATTTATAGTAGTCCCCCTTAATCCGTGGTTTTGCTTTGTGCACTTTCAGTTACTCATGGTCAACTGTGGTCCAAAAATATTAAAATGGAAATTTCCAGAAATAAACAATGCGTAAGTTCTCAGTTGCACACTATTCTGAGGAGCATGATGAAATTTCATGCTGCACCACTGCGGATGTGAATCATCCCCTTGTCCAGCAAACCCACGCTGTATGGCGGTCCCGCCCTTTAGTCACTTAGTAGCCAGCTCAGTTATCACATTGGCAGGTGTGGCATCTTAGTGCTTGTGTTGAAGTTACCTTTGTTCTACTTAATTACGGCGCCCAAGAGCAAGAGAAGTGACGCTGGCAATTTGGATGTGCCAAAGAGGAGCTGCAAAGTGCTTCCTTTAAGAGAGAAGATGAGTATAGTACAAAGAGATATTTTGACAGAGACCACATCCACATAACTTTTATTACAGTATATTGTTATAACTGTTCTACATCATTATTAGTTGTTAAACCCTTACTGTACCTTGTTTATAAATTAAACTATCACAGGAGTACGTTTTTAGGAGAACCCTTGGGAGGTTTTAGACCATATCCCCCATGGAAAAGGGGGGACTACTGTATACACAAAGCTCTTAGGAAAATCTCAATGCCCATATGATGAGGTCCAGACTCCTGAGAACATTCTTCAGGGCCCTCATACCCTACCTGCATTGAGCTCCTCACCCATATTCCTTCCTGACCTGCCATGGTACTTTAAGCTAAAATGGACTGTTAGCCCATCCTGGGTGCAGATGCCTTCTTGGCTCAGACCTTTGATCATGCTGTTCACTCTGTGAGCAATTCCCTTTGCTTCCTTGTCCATCTTAAAACTTCCAAGACATCCATAAAGGCCCAGCTCAAAGGCCACTTCTTCACTAAAGCCTCCTGTAGTGCCTCTGCCTCATGACAAATAAGTCACCTCCCAGCAACCTTGACTTGGAAGGGCACCTACCACCTCTCTCCTATGAGGACTAGTCGTTCGTGTCCTGCTCTTTTCTGCCACCTCCCTGCCTGCACGTGGGATTATACATCTTTTGAAGAAAGGGAATGCAGTCATCTTTCTATTCCCCACTGCCTTGTGTAGCATTTGCCAAAGAATATGCACTTCATCAAATTGTTGAATTGATGACTGGATGAATCACAGAGCCAAAAATCCAGATGCTTAAAAGATGTAAAACCAACATAAAGCCGATGGGCCCAACAGTCACCTTTGATCGGGCTGTTTTATCCTTAGCCAGAAGCTGCGTTGAAGAAAGTCAGCAGTGGGTTTCAGCCAGCGGCAGCATGGGCATGCTGGTGCCCTGACCTGCCTTCTACGGCAGGTGACTGCTGAGCTGAGTTAATACTGTTAGGGCCTGTCTCATCTTTGCTCAAAAAGGTTCCCTGGTGTGTTTACATTGATGAAAGAGCATGTTTTAGATTTTTCGTTTTCAACTGTAGAAGACTATACTTTCAGGGATCATTTCTATAGTTTGTTACTAGAGACCCTTCTCTGAACACATAAATTGTAGATGAAATTTCATATCAGTAAAGGTTCCAAAGTCTGTGGTGATTTTGTGAACATGTTGAGATTGCCTGGTGAAGTTGACAGCTGTGAAGTGAGAGGCAGACTGCGAAGAAGGAAAAAATTTAAAAGGAGAGGCAAGAGAAATTTAATAAAAACTAAATGAAAACTGTTTGCCTTTATAAATCATCGTTTAAAATCGTATTGTGGGATGAAGAGGTGGATCTCCGGTAAGGGGTATTATTTTTAAATATATGCCGTAAACAGAATAAATAACAAGAAATAGCATTTATACGAGTTATCCTAGCTGCCATACATGTTTCATTATATAAGGTCATGGATTCCTTAGTTTTATAAGAAGAGTAAAAAATATACAATAAGGGGGACACTTAAAAGTTATGATTCTATACAAAAATGCAATGGCTCAAGGGACTTGTACTTTTGAAGTTTTTCCCATAATCATCACATGAATAAAACCTGCCCATATTAACACTTTTGGTTTCATCTTGGTAATTTAATTTACTAAGAGCTGAGTTCATTTCCTTGATACCTCACGTCATATTACTGAGCCCAACACAAAGTGACGTTTACATTCTATTTCTAAGGTCGGCTTTTTAGTTTTAACAACATGTGGTGTGCTGATACTTTCTAACTCATTTCATTCATTTATTCACGCACTCATTCATTCTTTCATTAAATATTTATTAGGCACTTGCTGAGTTCCAGGCACTGTATTAGGTGCTTGGGATTAAAAAAAAAATAGATTAATGTCTACTATACCTGAAGTATTTGCAGTCCAGTCAGGGAGGAGGAAAAAATTACTATAAAATATGATTGGTTTTACAAAAGCGGGACTACATGAGAGAATGCAGCTAAGTTGTTATGGAAAAGTTGGGGAAGGCTCTACAAGGGAGGCAACCTGAGGGGTTAGACAGGGAGATAAGGAGTCAGATTATGTGGTCACAGACCCAAGGTACGAAGGACATGACATGTTTACATGACTCAGAGGAGTCCTGAGAAGGTGAAGCGTACGTTTCATGGAGAAGGGAAGTAGAGAAATGAGACTGAGAAAGCGGATGTGGGGCACACCGTAAAGGATCTTAGACATAATCTCAAGACAATGGGGTGTCATTAAGGCTTTTAAAGTAGGGGGCATCATGATCCAACTTGTATAACAGAAACTGACTCAAGCGGGAAAGGCCAATGAGACCCAAAGATGAGTCTGAGATGTTACTGGGCGTGCCACGGAGGGAAGGTCTCCTGGTCAAATAAGTAAACACCACTGCACACCTTATACCTATTTGGGGGTTCTCAGCACATAAGGAGGGCAAAAAACCTGGGATTTACTTATAAAACATTGTGTATTTCTTCTTCTATGTTTAAACTTCAGTCACCTTCACAGTATTCTCAGTTTGATGCAATACACTTATCGAGATGCCTTTTCCACTGCTCAAACTGGTTTTTGAACTCATCGATTTTGATCCCTTTTAGCGCACCTGCTGTTTTTTGTTTCACCTTTGCCACATCAGCAAAATGCTGTTTCCCTTTGAGGACTTTTTCATCCAGGGGAGGAAAAAGAAGCTGTTCGGGCTGAATGGGGTGAGTGGGAAGGGTGAGGAATGGGGTCATGTTGTTTTTGGTCAAAAACTAGTGAACACTCAGCGCGGTGTGGGCAGGTGCGCTGTCATGGAACCATGCTGTCTTTATTTTTATTTCTTTCCTTAGCCTGGTGAAAGCTCTGTTGTGAAATATGTCATGAAGTATGATGGTGAGAAACCATCCGGTTTCTAGATGGTTCGTTTGAATGGCTTTTGGAGGTTACTCAATGCGGCATAGCAGAAAGAACATGGCATGTAACTAAAAGATTTAAATTTGAATAAGGTTGGGGGAGTACTAACAAGGGCCTGATGAGCTGGACTTCAACCTTCCTTTAAAGGGACAAAACTACTCGGAGACAGCCTCCCCCATCCTGAGTCACTGATGCAAACACACACTCTATGACTGAGCAACCCCAGGACTCACCGGCTGCCATGGCTCAGGGTACCAGGCTGGGGGGCAGTTGAAGCGGTTACAAGCTTGCACAGTGCTGGGCTTGGGCTGGCGACACAACTCATCAGCCAGGATTACTGTTTCATTCATCTCTCTGGACAGGAGGTGGGAGCAGAAGACGTCTCTGGTTTGCAGGCCAACCCCACAGGTGAGACTGCATGGACTCCACTTGCCGATTTCCCACCTGGGAAGGAATCAGAGAGAAAGAGGCCACCTTGAACACCTGTGCAGAGAATGTCTCCCATGATGTCAAGTGCTGCGATTGGAAGGAAAATACCTAACTGGGACTGTGGGAAGTTCCAGCACAAGATTGGTTAGGAAGTCTATCCCCCGCCTAGAACTCATCCTTTCAAAGCAAAAAACATGATAAAAATGGAACATCTAATTTTTACCCACAAAATCATCAAGAATGGTCACACTTATGTTTATTTCAATATAAACTTCATCAAAATACAGGGGTACACCAGATAAGACACAGGTTGAACAACACACAAGGCTTTGGGCACCATGAATTGAATAGGCAGCAGCCCCCACATTTTTTGGCACCATAGACCAGTTCCGTGGAAGACAATTTTTCCACGGACGGGGGGTGGGAAGGATGGTTTTGAGATAATTCAAGCACATTACATCTATTGTGCACTTCATTTTTCAATTATTATTACATTGTAATATATAATGAAATAATGATGCAACTAATCTAATCCCCCTGCTGATCTGAAAGGAGGTGGAGCTCAAGCAGTAACGCGAGTGATGGAGAGCGACTGTAAATACAGATGAAGCTTCGCTCACTTGCCTGCTTCTCACCTCCTGCTGTCTGCCTGGCTCTTAACAGACCACAGACCATCCTGGTCATGGATTGAGGACCCCTGGAATAGCCGATCTAGAAGTCTTTCTGCTAATCTCTGTAGCCCCTATTCTTAGTGACACTGAACAATTTGTGTGGGTTGTGTGTGTGTGTGTGTTTGGCTTCAGAGTGAAAGCTCTTTGGCTCCAACTTCCTTTAAACTTCCATCAGAGCATAGAAACAGCTCTGTCTTATGTATAAATATCATCACTGCGTGGGACTGGAGAATGTAACAAAAGTGAAGGTTGCTAAATAGATCAGTCTTCCTGAGGGGCAATAAGTAGAGAGAACTGCTCGTTATCTGGACGTGGAAGTGAAATACGCACAGATGAGTTGAGTGCATCAGTTGGCCATTCCAAAAGGCCAAGTCACGAGAAGTGCATTTACAGTGAGCCTATGAAAACAATCGCCCTGCATTTCCCTGTTAACACCATCTCCAACGGGGATGATAAGGAAAAAGCTCAGTTGCTTGGGCTCTGAGTCATAAGCCTTCTTTAATGATCACTTTTAGAAAGTTCTGTTTACAATGTGAGGTGCAAAGAGTCTACAAATAGGAGTCAGCCAAGAAAATCATCACAAGTAGATCTTTTCTACCACCCTTCTTCCCCCCATACCTAAATCTTCTATAACCAGCCCTGAAAATTGGTTTGAATTCTTTAACCTTAATGTTTTTTGTCATGCTGTAAACTGAGTGTACATTTTCTCAATCTCTTCCTGTAACTCTGATATATAACTACCTTCTCAATCCCTGTTTCCACTACCTTCTTTCATCTACCCTGTATTTAAGCCATATCTGTAGTGAACTATATTACACTCAATTCGGGCCCCACTCGGTTTCCTAGCTCTGTCTTCACTCAAGCTGGTATTTCTCATTTGAAATACTTTTTGTCTTTGCCTTGCCTCTCAAAATTTATTCCATTTCTATCTATCTAAATTTGATCCATATTTAAAGGACTATCATTTTCTCAATTGTATTATAGCATTCTTCCTGTCAGGGGCCCTGCTGGAAAATCTACCTCTTGAAGGCGTGAAACCTTTGTATTTCCTATTGTACCACGCTGTCTCCAGGAAATACCTTGAAAACTGTTCTATGAACATTCACAGAATTGTAAATGAATAGGAGAAGCTGCGTTGAACATATTTTTTTAGAACCTTGTGTGAATTTCTATAAACTTATTTTTAAATCCTTAGTTTGGGTTAATCTAAGTTTGTCCTTGGATTAACTTTAATCCTAGCTTGTCCTTGGATTAACTTTCTTAAATCATTATAAGGGAAACTGGGATGGCTCAGAGGGTTAAGTGCTCACTTTGCAGCCCTGGGGACCGAGAATCGAATCCCAGCCCTGGCCGGTGTGGACCCATATGCTGAACTGGGGCGCGCCTCCCATGTGGGAGGCCCCTAACCCAGTTCCTGCCCTGTACGCCCCCGCCCACCTGTGTGGAATGAAACTACGGTATGTTGAAAACTGATGAAGTACAACCATGGAGACTGCTCTAGGCCCTTTCCCTTCTCTCTGTCTCTGTCAAAAACAATAAAATAAATCTTTAAAAAAACATTATAAAAATTTTTTTTGGCAACTTTTATTTTTATTTTTTTAAGCTCATCAGCTATCATGAGTGTTACTGTAATTTATGTGTGGCCCAAGACAATGCTTCTTCTTCCAATGTGGCCCAGGGGAGCCAAAAGATTGGACATCTCTGGGTTAATTCCATGCTTTCATATGCTGTGGGGTTACTGGTTTCAAAATACACACACATTCTTTGCCTTTTCTCCCTTCTCAAGACGGAGTCTTGAGTATGGGCTGAATATTGTGGCTCAGTTGTAATGAAAAGAATGTGACAGAAGATGTTATGTGACTTCCAAGGCTAAATCTTAAAGAACCTATAGTCTCCATGTGGCTCTTTCTCTTTGCTCACCCTGGGGGAAGCCAGCCATCTTGTCATGAGGACACTCAGATAGTCATATGGAAAGTCCATGTCCAGAGGAACTGAGGCAATAACCAACTTTCCCGTCCTGTGAGTGAGCTACCCTGAAAGTAGACCAGCTGGACCTTGTCCAGCCTTCAGCTCACGGCCAGCTCGTGAGACACCTTGGTCCAGAACGGCCTTTCCATGCTGCTTCCAAATTCCTCACCCATTATACTATTGGAGGCCATGACTGCTTATTTTCATTGTGAATTAGGCTTTGAGGAAATTTGGAATGCAACAGTAGACAATCATATAAGCATATACTCTTCCCCCGAATGTGCACATATTCATCAAAAGACATGTAGAAGAATATTCAGAGCAGCACTATTCATTAAAGTCCAGATGGGAAACAACCCAAATGTCCATCACCAGTGGAACAGATAAAAAATTATGATAGATTCATAAGATACTATAAAACAATGAGAATAAACTCCAACAACAAGCAACATGAATGACTCCTGAAAAAAAAGAAGAGTGACAAGAGCCATAAATTAAAAAAATCATTCTGTGGTTTAATTCATATCAAGCTCAAAACCCAAACT
This sequence comes from Craseonycteris thonglongyai, assembly GCA_004027555.1. NCBI lineage: Eukaryota > Metazoa > Chordata > Mammalia > Chiroptera > Craseonycteridae > Craseonycteris > Craseonycteris thonglongyai. The sequence continues at coordinate 32,406 of PVKE010012900.1, forward strand.
AACCTATCATATTAGAAGTCAGGGTGGTGCGTCTTTTTTTGGGGTGGGGGTGGGGGTGGAGGTAGGACTAGAAGCATAGAAGGTGGGGGAGGGGGACTCCTAGGGTATTCTTTTTATCTTGATCTACTTTGAGAAAAGTCACCAAGACATACACGTGGGGTTTGTGTACTTTTTTCTGTTTATTATGTTTTAGCAAAAGGTACTATCTTCCTGACTCTTAACTTAAATACTAAATGTTGTGGGTATGAAACTAAATTCAACAACGATGCCCAATGCTGATGACTAGTCAGTATACGAGATCATCATACTAAGTGAAATAAGCCAGACAGAAAAAACCAAGAACCATATGACTTCTCTCACACTGTGGAATATAAAACTAAAAGCAACAAAGAAACAAAAATTTATGGACACAGTCAATAGTTCGGTGGTTCGCTGAGGGTAAGAGGGTGGTGGATGGAGAGGGAGGGGGAGCCAAATATATGGTGATAGAAGGAGAATGGACTCTGGGTGGTGAACACATTGCAACACATAGACAAGGTTCTATAGACTAGTACACCAGGAACCTATGTAATTTTTACTAATGAATGTCACCCCGATATTTTTAACAACAAAAAAGTTAAGGAGACTCTGGTTCCCTCAGAATGCTCTTTCTATATTCTCTTCTCACCCCTTCTTCTCCATGTTCTTGTCCCTTCTGTCAAAACCTGCTGTAGGGAAAGTTCTGTGAACCAACAGTTCAGAGCTGATGTCCCATAGCTTTAGGCTGGACCCTTCCCAGGTCCTGAGTGACTGACTACTGACCACAGACAGGCAGGAGACAAAAGGTTACAAACCACCCCCAAGGCTGGAAGGGATCTTTCTGCCTGCCCTCTACCTAGCATCAGGTATACTTGGCGTAGCCTGTCTTTACAACTGGATTTTTGATTTTAGTCTTGATTTCCTGGTTCCCTGATGGTGCTGGGTTCTGTCCAAAGTCCAGGCTATTGGACTGTGGTCCTGTTATTATGCCTGGATCTGGCCAGCCCATGACCTTGGGCTGGGCAGAGACCCTTAGCCATGAGCCACAAGCCATGATGTGATAGCAATCTAGCTGACACCATACATTATCTCCAATAACAATAGTAATTCTAACAATTATACAGAGCTTACAATGAGCCAGGCACTATGCTAGGTGTTTTAAGCACATCATCTCTATAATTCTCTCCACAGACCTATGAGGCAGGGACTATTATCATCTGCATTGTAACAACAAGGTGAGGCCTGGAGAAAGTAAATGATTAGTTAATCATGACCTAGAATGCCTCCTGCCAGGTCTCACACAAATGTCAATGACATCTGCATTACTCAAACCTACCAAGACTTGGACACATGAGCCCTGAGGATGGGGTGGCTCCCTGTCACAGAGGCCAGAACTGTGAATTTACAAGCCCCAGGTCTGCATCATTTCAGCTTCCTTTCCTGAGGTTCTAGCAAAACTCAGGGCTAAGCTCACTCAAGATATGGGATACATAGATACACCAATTCTAGGAAAAAACTACTTAAACAAGCACACGCACACACACAGTGACATAACAGAGCTCTGAGAGCTCAAGTAACTTATCCAAATCACACAGCTAGTAAAGACGACAGTCAGGATTCAAACTCAGACAAGGATGCAAACTCCAACAGTCTGATTCCTGAGAGCCTAATTATTATATCAGTCTGCTTCTTAGGGTCAGAATGATGACTACAGCAGTTTCAAGTAGATCTGCAACAGAAATTCAAGGATCCCTCGTACTTATAACTTCAGAAAATTACAAATGACGAAATGACAGATATATTTCTGAATATTAGAAACAAACACACTGATGCAACGCAGGGTTACCAACATACTTGGAGTTATTTCAGTAAAGCAGAAGTGGAACCCGGCAGCCAAAGGCTCAAAGGCCAAGTGTGGTTCCCTCAATGACAGGTGTGCTTGTATTTTTATTATTTTTTACTTTTCAATTACAGCTGACATTCAATATTATTTTGGGATTAATTTCTGGTGTTCAGCTTAGTGGTTAGACATTTATATAAGATACAATGTGAACCCCTGATGAGTGTAGTACCTACCTGGCACCACAGTTACAATAATATTACAATATTATTGACTATATTTCCTATGCAGTATGTTATATCCCCATGACTGTTTTGTAACAGCCAATTTGTACTTCTTAATCCCTTCTCCTTTTCTACCCAGACCCCTTAACTCCCCTCCCATGCGACAACAATCAAGTTGTTCTCTGTATCTATTAATTTGTTTTATTTGTTCTTTAGATTCTATATACGAGGGCTGTCTAGAATCTATCCAGCCATATATTAGGAAAAACAGAGGCATTTATGGCTGGACGTTTTCTGGACAGCCCTCATATAATATAAGTGAAATCATACAGCATTTGTCATTGTCCGACTTATCTCACTTAGCAAAATACCCTCTAGGTCCAACCATGTTGTTTCAAATAGTAAGATTTCATTCTTTCTTATGGCTGAGTAATATTCCAATATATATATATATTTATATATGTGCCACTTCTTTATAAAGTCCTGTATTGTTGCTTCCATATCTTGGCTATTGTAAATAATGCTGCAGTGAACACAGCGGTGCATATATCCTTTTGAATTCATGTTTTGGATTTCTTCACATAAATATCCAGAAGTGAAATTGTTGGGTCATCCGAAATTATTCTCAAATAGTCCCCAAATGTTAACAACTATGGAATCAAGGGGATGGGGGTAGGGGAGCTCCGTGTACTATTTTTGCAACTTTTTAAAAACTAAAATTATTTCAAAAGGAAGGTTATAAAAATTTCCCATTGGCTCCCAGTTACCCGCAGACTAAGGTTCAAATCCTCAGCTGGCCTATAATGTGCTTCAGTAAAGAAGATCGAATGTATTCTGGTTTACTCTCAGGTCACCCCCACATTCTACTTTGCTGAGTATCCTACAGAAGAGTACCCCCTTCTCTGGCTGGCAAACTCTCTGCCTTTCAGGTTGGAGCCTAAACACCCTCTCTTCCTGAATATTTTTCCAAGATACACTCCCACTGGGCAAAGCTAGATCTTTCTCTCTGAAGCATGCTACTGTCTTCCTCATGGTATTCCTTTCTTTCCTGAAGTTCATCTTCCCTGTGGTTATTGATCTACCTGTCTGTCTCTCTCACTAGACTCTACACTCCACAGGGCAGCGGAGGCTTTGACCTATTCACCTTTACATCTCCAGCACTTAACTCCAGTGCCTGGCACTTCACAGATGCTCCTGCTGGCATTATGACAGACCACGGAAGGCCTTGGGCTCTCAGAATGGAATATCCGCACAGGAACTGTGCTCTGCCACTTTCCAGTTGCATAACCTTGGGCAAGTCACTTAATCTAGCCATAGTTAACATGAGGAAGTCACTTGATCTACCCATATTTAACATGAGGACAATAGCAATGCCCACTTCAAAGGATCGTTATGAGGTTTAAGTGAGAACCTCCAGGTAAAGGGCTTAAGCACTGTGCCTGGCACAGATTAAGGGCTCTGTAAACATTAACTAATGCGAACTCAGTTATATTTACTGGGTGCTCAGTAAATATCTGTTAAATTCATGGAAAATTACCGTGAGGATAGAGATTAGAGTAGAGTGAGAATTCTTCCTGGATTGAGTCAGACAAAGCAGTCGCGGAGGGAAAGAACATTTATGATACGCCTACATTAACTTGCCATGTAAGCATTCACTGCTAAGCTGTGGGAAACATGTTCACCACTTCAACACGCTTTCAGCAAAGATGGGGAGAACTGACAAACACCCAGGAGACAGCAAGCAATGTCAGGTAGTAGTGATGAGCTAAGTACTAAACTATTTGGTCAACCCATGAGTACTTCAGAATTTCAGAAGACAGGCAGTGTGGTGCTCATTACCACCTGCATTTATAGAGGTTGTCCCAAAATTCACGCACAAAATAATTTTGATAGAAAACACAGGTTTATAATTAAAAATTGTAAATTTTCACTGATCAACAATGAAAATGCGTTGTTCTTTCATTTGGCGCTCCATTTTTAATAACCTTGAACTGTCAGCTGTTACGCTGTCTTTTTTTTTCGTTGGCAACACTTTACCGCACAAATGACGCAAACTTCCAATCTTGTGTGAATTTTGGGACACCCTTTATAACTGACTGAAGTTCACAAAGACCGTTCATCTATGTAGTCCTTCTAATTCTGAAGTAAGCAAAGCAGGTATCACTATCTCCATTTTATAGATAAACACACTGAGGCTCATAGAAACAAGCAATTTCTCTAAAGTTGGGACAGGAACTCAGGTTATCCCTCCTACCCTAAGTCACTAAAGCCAGAGATATGAATTATGAAGGGTCACAGAGCAGACAGACAAGATTAGAATAGCAGTTACACTCAGCTATGTCAGGTGGATTTGCTACCTCTAACAAACAACCTCTTTATTTTAGAAAACTCTTTATAGGGGTCTAGAAAAAAAAACAAAAGGTCACAGGAGACATTAGACAATAGAATAAAAGTATGTTTGAAAGTCAAAAAGTTACCAAAAGCATCTATGCTAAATAGCACCATGAGAATCAGGGCTCTCTCTAGAAAACCCAGTCATGGCTCAGAAAACTGGAGGTAGAACTGTTCTGATCTTGGAAGTCAGCCTGCTGAGCGTGAGGTTGTGGCTCCCTAAAAATCACTACAGGGAAGATGACAAAACACCTGAGATGGAAAAGCACTTTACACGGGAGAACAATGTGGATGAAGTGATGATTTTAGCTATGCCAGTGTGCCTCACCTTCTAAAGCATTCCTTAAAAATAAAATCGAGGTTACCAGAATTGCAAAGGACTCTTGTCAAATCTTCTTTGCCGTTAAAGAAAATATGAATGGGGAAAAGCCGGGACGGCTCAGCGGGTTGAGCGCTCGCTTTGAGGCCATGAGGACCGAGGATCGAATCCCGGCTCCGGCCCAGGCAGGACCCACATGCTGAACTGGGGAGTTCCCACAGTTCGGTTCTCTAGCTGTCTCTGTCTCTGTCTCTCTCTCTATCTGTCAAAAGTAAAATAAAAATAAATATGCACTGAAGATAAAA